>BJBW01004441.1:56268-84692 GCA_004320125.1 Scolopax mira
TTTTTTTTTTACATAACTGTCACAGGTAAAGGAAACAGATCCTATTAGGAATAAATCAAAGATACCCAGAGTGGTTTTCTTAGGCAAATGTAGAGAGATTATTTCTGGGATGGCTTTGGGAGTCGTTTGCATGCTCTGGTGATGTTGGTCTCTCCTTAGTGCCACTTGCTGACCTGCTGCCCGAAACATAGCAAACATCTGAAGAATACAGCTCACAGGATTCCCGAGCAAAGCCTCAGCTGTAGGAACGTGGCCTTTGAAGTGACCTCTGTCAGTTCCTCCCTGCAATGACCTGACTGTCTCTTTATCTGGTCCTGTTAATCATAAGGAAGATTTATGGAATTTGTTGTCTGAAGTGTAAGCTGAACATTATTTCAGCTAAACTTTGAGGCTGATGAGATGACGTGTATTTACATTGCTGAACTGGGTCACTTTTTTTTCTTTGTGAAATTTGATTCTTAACATGCTTGGGAGCAGAAGTCACACTTCTCTAGCACCATGATTTGGTTGTTTAGGCAGATAAAAGCCTCAAGCCGTTTTGTGTAACGTGCTTCACAGATCCTCATGTTGGCTTTTTCTAAGGCAAAAATAACTTCCAGAAATGTCAATAGGGGTGAGAAATTATTATTTTGGAGCACGTAAATTAAACTAACTGCACTGAAGACATGTTCTCTGTATGTGGTGACAGGAAATAGTGATAAATGTGATGACATAAGCATAGTGATAAAGGTACTCTACAGACTGTAATTATGTTCTACCTAGTTTGTTAATTAACTGATTTCCATGGCATTCTTGTGGGGAGGGGAGATCTGTGTTTTATTAGTAGGGACTGCAGATTTTGGGTTGTGTCCAGTGATCTTTCAGGATCAGGCTTGTGGCTAAAATAGTAGTCTACATTGTCTGTCCTTGGCAGCACAGCTGAGTCTGGAATGACCTTCCCAGGTATTACCTGGGAAAACCTCTTGCTGTGCCTCGTGCTTTGGTGTATTCCCCGAGATATACTTAATCATGCTACAGAGGACCTGACTTTGTGGGGATAAATGAACAGGAAAAAATGGCCTAGCATCGTGTCTTGTGGCATGCTGAGGTATCTGCTAGAAGGGGGGCTTTGGTATCTGCTGTTGCAAAACCAGTAAGATTTGTAGGATATCGATATGAAGTTCAGGCTCTCTAAAAGATATTAGGGAGAGCTGCAATCGTAGCGTCATAGGGATTTTGATGGTGGTATATGAGCTGCCATTTGCCCAGCAGATGAAGAAGCTGAAGATATGCAGAGTGTGGAAATGTTGCATAGATTGCTTCCTTTGCTCAGGCCACCTCAAGAGCCTACAGCTGGGAATGCTCCGTGGTGGTCCTTTGCCGGAGCAGTGTTTGGAACCATTAGTCACGGCCAAAAGTGTGCTGCCAGTGGTGTTCCTACAGTTATGGTTTTTCATTCAGTTTTTTCTCCACTTGCTGTGGCCTCCTAGTGCATATTGACCATAAAGAACCTTTCCTTTTGATCCATGTTTTAATCTTTTACTGTAGGCTACTTTATGGTGTGTTGTGATTCCTTGCATTGAAGTCTGAAACTGTCAGTTGCTGAAAGGAGAAGTAGTTTTTGTCATGAGATTAAAAATTACCAGCTTTTTAAAAAAATCTAGATTTTGATTATCAGAGATATACTTCCCATTAAAAGTTTACCTTTTGCAGAAAAATCAGAATCCTAAGCCTGTAGCACTGCATGAGGCTGTTGTGACCCAAGTGCAGGGTCACATTGGCCTCAGCCCATCCATCCAGGCTGTCCAGATCCCTCTGCAAAGCCTTTCTATCCTCAAGCAGATCGACACTCCCACCCAACTTGGTGTTACCTGCAAACTGACTGAAGGTGCACTCAATCTCCTTGTCCAGATCATCAGTAAAGATATTAGAGAGAACTGGCCCCAATATGGAGCACTGAGCAACACCGCTTGTGACCAGCCACCAACTGGATTTAATTGCATTCACCACTACTCTCTGGACCTAGCCTTTCAGCCAGTTTTTCACACAGTGAAGGTGACTGCTATGCAAGCCATGAGCAGACAGTTTCTCCTCAAGAACTCTGCAAGAAACGATAGCAAAGGCTTTACTGAAGTCTAGGTAGAAAAAAATCCACAGTTCTCCTCATATCCACCTTGTCATAGGAGATCAGGTTTGTCAAGCAGGACCTGCCTTTCATGAACCCATGCTGACTGGGCCTGATCACCTGGTTATCCTGCACGTACTGGATGATGGCATCTAAGGTGATCTGCTCCATAACCTTTCCTGGTACCAAGGTCAGACCGACAGGCCTGTAGATCCTCAGATCTTCCTTGCGACCGTTCTTGTGGATTGGTGTCACACTTACTAACCTCCAGTCAACTGAGACCCTCCTGGTTAGCCAGGACTGATGATAAATGGTGGGAAGTGGCTTGAGGAGCACTCCTTTCAGCTCCCTCAGTACCCCCAGGTGGATCCCATCCGGACCCAGAGACTTGTGCATCTTTTCCCCTTGGATTAAGGGGGCTTTGTTCTGCTCCCTGTCTTCCAGCTCAGGAGGCTGGGTACTCCAGGAACAACCAGTCTTGCTGTTAAAGACTGAGGCAAAGAAGACATTAAGTACCTCAGCCTTTGTCACTATGTTTGTCCCCGTATTCAGTAAAAGATGGAGATTCTCCTCAGCCCTCCTTTTGTTGCTGATGTATTTATAGGAGCATTTTTTCTTGTCTTTTACAGCAGTAGCCAGATTAAGTTCTAAATGAGGAGGAATAATACCATTTTGCTAGTGTCACAAGGTTTCATTTTTGAGGAAGAACAACCTTTTTTTTTTGGAAATGTGATTGAAGCTCATTTAAATCTGTTAAAGACAATTTTCCCCCCAATTTTTAAAACTGTAGAGATTCATTTAACACTAGTTGTGTTGAGTTGACCCAAGGTAAGCATTTAGTTTGTGGACTACTCTTTCTCCTTTGAGAAAACTGACACTAATACATCGACACGTGGCTATGGTGGCATTTACTGTGTCTGGTCTGAATGGATCCTGAGGAATAAAAAGGGTCATTCATCCTGAAAGATAAATGACTAGGGTGATAAAGGGCGATGTTCAGAGGTACTTTTTTATGTTAATTGGAGAGAAAGCATTGATGTTTTAGTGTGGAGAAGATGCTTATCTTTTAGGCAACTGCTGGTAGATGAGGTGAATCTTGCTCTCAAAAAAAAAAGCTTTATATTATTGGATTTGCAGTGGGAAGGCCAGCAGGGCTGGGGTGAATGATGGGCGTTGTGCCAAGTACCATTTACACGCTGTGAAAGATCAGCGCCCCAGGACTCTGGGGCTAATCTAAACAGACAGCAGAAACGGAGAAACAGTTTTCAGTCTTTATTTATTTACTTATTGTTTTCATAATGCAAAGTATGTAAAGCTTTTTTAATAATTTGGATTCCAGTAAGTTGTTGTAATGCAGCTGGGCTGGCGGGCAAATCGCCAGGTTCATCAGAGAGGCACAAATAGACAGTTCATCAGATGGATTAACCATGACACATATTATAGGTAGATGTAAGATGTTGAAAAATGAGTGACAGACCCTAAATCAAGTTAATAAAATTCCCTTTGTGTGGCAGAGTAGTAGATTCTTTGCTGCAGATAAAGGGAAATGTGCTGTGTTTCAGGGAGCCGTGTTAATCAGAGGTCTGTGCTGGTGGTGTGCTGCCTTAGGAGTCTCAGGTGGACTTTAATATCCATCTGGCGGATTTTTAACTTTGGCCATTGCAGCCTGCTGCATAGAGAATCCAGGTGAAAATGGCATTTTAAATCAATTTCCTTACTTTATTGAGAGCAGAAAGTTGAAACGAAGCTACACTTCGCAAGATTTTAGCTCTAAGGGACCTACTGATCTTTAGCAAAGCAGTAAGAATCACAAGATTTTGAACATCAGTATTAACTATAATTTCCACAAAACCTGAAAGCTGAGACTGATGCAAGGAGGCCATTTGTCATCTTCAGGTGGTGGACACAAATTTAGGCCACTTCTCAGTGTAAGTATTGAGGCTGTCAAGGCTTAGGGAGAACTGCTAAGTGTCCCTCTCAGCTTTCCTGCAGGACCCCACCATTAATGCTTTCTGCACTCAAAACTGCAGCCAAATAGTTCTCAGCTTTTCTTGCTGTTCAGCTCACACATCTCTTTTTTTGCATAACCTTTTGTTCTTCCCTTGCAGTCAGTTCCTTTTTCACCCGCAATCTTCCCATCTTCTCCAAATACACTCATCTTTTCCTTTGTGGCACCGTATAAAATTGCACCGCACAAAATGCTATTGCTGAACTACATATACTGAACTTTCCTCACATAAAAATAAGTACCAGTCTGCAAAGCTTTTGGATCTTTGGACATCTCTAAGTAGTTCTTTTAGTTCTCCAGATTTGAACTTGTTACACTAAATAGTTGCAGTCTTATGGTTGTATTTTCACTGTTTAATCACCTTTTTTTCATGCTTTTCTGGTGTGTAACCAGCTTACCCCCTTGGGAACAAATGAAGGTCTTTGCTGGCAGTTTGTTTGTTGATGTGACTGGATTGGCATTAGCCATCCCAGAACTCCTGTGAGATAGTTTTGCATTCCCAGCTATAAAATGGATTTGAACGAGAGAAAGGTGAAATGACTTACGGCCACTGTCAGACATTCTTGTGTCCAAAGGAACTTGCTGTCTGTAAGTCAGTTTCTGTAGTCTTTTGGAAACTGTGTCTGCAGCTCTTCTGCAGGTGGCCTAGCCCTGGAGCACGTAAGCTTTGGTCTTTTTGGACTCTAGACATCAGAATGTGGTAATTGCACTGTGTGACCTCCTTGGAGCACCTCCATCCTTCCAGGTGATGACTGTAGAATTACAGGCTTCTCTTGTAAAAGGAACAGGCAAATCATTTTATTTCAGAGTGTAGTAGGTATAAGGAGCAATTGCAGGCTCTACAGATCTTCTCACAGTGTTTCACAAATTCAGTTGGGCCTTGGAGAGGGGCATCAACATCCCAGATGCTTCTTCAAAGTCATGTTCCCTCTCTGATTCTTCCAACTCCTGTAATCACTGTTCATTCCCCTTGGCACAGAGGGTCAGGGTCCCAGCGTAGGAGTAATTTTCTGCATAGTCTGTGTCTCTTCCAGTTAGCACTGGAGTGTCAGGGGTGCATAGTCTGCCTGGCTGGGCTAGGCTGGTACCCTCACCCTTCCCCTGGCTTATGAAATTGCACATGCTTCCTGGGGAGAGAGAGAGTAAGAAACTGCAGTGAGACTAAACCAAAACACCAACATTTTGCTGGACTTCTCTGTATTTTACCCAGTGAGTTGGGCTTTCCTTTGCTGAAGCAGAGCTATAACAGATAGTGTCACACTGAGGCAATAGGGTGGGGAGGATATCGAGATACTTAAGTCTCTGTTGCTGTGGTAGTATTTTTTTTTCATTGTTATATTTCCTGTTACTATTCTTTAGTCTAATAAAAGCAGCTGATACTCAAACAGAAGAGAAAGTTTTTCAGAGTTTCAATAAATAATTTAAAATAATTACAGGTTTTATTTGGATCTATGTGCATCCTGTTTCTGCTGCTTGTGGCAGAGAACAGCGGGGAGGGATTGTTAAAATCACTTCTATTGCTTTGTCTGTTGTCAGTGCGAGCTGGTGACCTGCTGGGATCCTTTCTCCTCTGCCCCTGGTTCTGTGTTACAGGAGAGAAGCGAGCAGTATTTTTTTGGATCTCTCAGTGAAACACCCCAGCATGGATGATATCCCTTTTCTCTCGTCTTGCAGCCATTTAGTGGTAACTTGTTCTTTCGCAGCCTGGAAATCTCCAGCTGATTTGTTCTATTTTCCTGCCATTGTGCAGTTTCGGTGGCAGTAAGGGAGCAGGTCCCTCTTTGTTTTGGGTAGGAAAAGTTAAACTGCAAGACAGTTTCATGGCAATATGTTACATAATACTGCGCAAAGCAAGAAGTAATTAATGTGGAGGTGGAAAAGATACCCTTACGACTCACTGCAAAGCCGGCTTGCCTTCCCGACAAAGATAGTTACCTCCTACCTCTTCATTTCCATGAAAGGCTCTCTCAGAAACCCAAAGATAAGATGAGATAATTGGAAAATTATCTTTCATCTTTAACAGAATCCGTAATATACGCAAAAGGTTGAGGGTACTTTATTCTGTCACCTCAGCTGCTCAGTATTGGGAAGCAGTGAGGAAATAAACAAGCGAAAAAAAGACCCAGTGCCCCCTCCTCAGTGCTGCAGAATTCTACATTTGTCATCAGAGCAGCCACATCCTCATCTCATGCTGCACTGGAGAAAATCTGAAGTAACATTGTGAAACTAATGAATTTTCCCAGTCTGGCTAAAATCACAGTGTCACGGTGTTGGGACGTAGGAAGACTTTGGTCTATCTAGCTGCAGTTACTGTTGAGTTACTGTTACTATTGCAATTTCTAAAGAGATGAAGCTCTTCTGAAGATGTTCGTGCTCAATTTTCTCTGTTATACCCTTTCTTAAGCAGCCCTTCATAAAGATTTGTTTTGCAGCCTCTGCAAGAACAGTGTCTGGCTCAACCTCCAAACTGATGCTCATCTGACTTAGACAATGTATAATCATAGATTAAAAATACCCAGAGCTTGGTTACATCCTAAAAATACTCTTCAAAGTTCTTAGCAGCTGTTACTAGAAATAGTTTACTATTGGCTGGAAGGTACAGTAGAAGCTGAAAATATAAAGACTAGGTTTATTTTTTCTCTTAAATATTCATCATGACTTGAATACTCTGTGTTCAGATTAATATCTTTAAAGCACTTTCTCAGGCTGGTTATAAGGACTGAAGGGGCAAGTGAAAGGGGGTAGGGAATCTGGCATATAAAAACTATTGTTCATTTATATTGATTGGTGACGCAGGTTTTCCTGGAATATTTTGCAATTCTGATTACTTCATCTTAAACTAAGGAGAGTTCAGAAAAAGGAGACTAACAGGATCTATGTTGGAAATACTTGATGAAAGACTAAACACCCCTGGGATTATCATTTTACGCTCCATTCTTCATCCCCTTTCTGTGTCACATCAGTAGCTAAAATTAGAAATGATAGATCTATTTTCTTTTTCTTCTATCTTCTTTTCTCTTGACAAAAATATCAAGACCCTCAGTTAAGTACAAATCATTGGAAATCTGTAGCGGAGTGGAATGAGAATGCTTGGTTAGACCGAGACTCACTGCAACAGGCTTGTGATGAAATTATTGAAATGAAGAAAGAAATTGAGTCTGTGAGACTAACCTATCCAAATGCCTAGTTTTACTGAAATTAGACAATTATTGGTTCTGAAGTCCTGGGTATAAGATGGGGGGTTGTGCTTATACACTATCTTAAGAGCATTTTGAGACTGAAGAATGTATGGGAAGGTGAGATATATATATATATATATATATTTATGTAGTATTGCTTATTTTTAAAGTATGTGCTAGCAAACAGGTTTTAGCTGCCTGTGCTGTGACCCTGGGCACGGCATCCCTGCTTCTGACTGTCCAAATCTGAGCTGCATTTCTTCTCAGATACAAATCCACAGAGATGCAGTTAATGAGGCCAGTAATTTTTCTGCACATCACTAGCCCATATCCTCCCTTTGAGGAGCGTTTGCATCAGTCTTCTTTGTGGAACCCTGAAAACTAGGTAATTTGCTATACCACAAGAAACACTGTGCTAGGAGTGTGTTTATCTGCAGAAACACTTTCTGTGTCCTTTTAAAAATCCAAAGAATTGTCACTAGAGCGTTGACATCAACACAGTAATTTTTTTGTCTGAAAAATTCTGTACATCTTTTGCTTTCCTTTTTAAAGTTTGAGGCTGTGCTTTTCATTGTAAGAACTTTCTTCAAAATACAGAAAAGCTATATATTCTATATGTATTCTATAGAATATATATTCTATATATGATTTATATAGTATTTACTGTTTTAGAACAGTTTTTTCCTCCTGTGATCGTTACCCCAAGACCAAATTAGTGTATACATTTTGTAAATGTCACTCTCACACCATTTTTACCTCATGACACATCTTTTAAAATGTGCTATGTTCTTCACAGGTGTGTGTGTGTTCTGAACGTAAATCCAGTTTACTGGTAGACATCCTATAATCCTCTCAGTTGCTAATTCACTAAAATAAACTGTTTTGTGGAAGTCTTGGCAGAAAGTGCCTTTTGTATACAGTAACAGCAGATGATGGCAAGCATGCTAATCACCTTAAAGAACATATTGCTCAGTCGGTGCTTTTGGGGTATTCTGAAGGAGTAGCAGCATTAATCTCGTTACCACCTTCACATTACATTCGCCTTTTGCCTTTGGAAAAGATGCTTCTGTTTGCAGAGCGTAGACGTGTTGTAGACCTGTGGGGATGTGTGGACATGAACGGGGTGTACTTCACATCGAGGTCTAAGTGGTCGAATGTGCTGTGAGATACCAGCTGTACAGCACTCTGCAGGCAGCTGTGTTTGCCCAGTGACGTGCAGGGGCTGTAGGAGCGATGGTACTGCCCAGAAAGAAGATGCACAGGCTGGGAGCTTATCAGCTGAAGGCTTGCACGCCTCCTGGCACTTGCTGGCAGCCTTCAGTCCCCTCCTATGTCTCCTTTCTGTGCAGTAGGGATGGTGCCCTCCAAGCTACATGAGAACCTTAACTCATATCTTTTAGGATTAGGGAGCTCGGCAAACCTGCCTTGGGTAATTGCTGGGACTTTGAAACAGAGGTGCCGTTATTCTGTTTATAGCTCTTAAGAGTTTTTCATGTAGGGATTTAAACTTCCACATGCTGTCAACTAAGAGCTTAGAAATAGAAAATACAAAGTTCTATTTCAGTTACCTGTATGTTCTTCCAGAGGTTAAATCTTCATGGCATTATCTTGTGTGAAACTTAGTTTTAGAAACTTCCTTGTAGCTACTGATCTGTGCAAATGATAATGTTTGCCTCCTATGTCAAATAATTGATGTCTCTAATAGTAAAGGTGAAATGAAACAGGCTTGGAAATGACTTGGATTTTGGAAGTAGTTTTAATGAATCTAAGAGGCCTGGAATTACAGACGTGTAAAGCAGATAGTAATTTTTCATAATCTCTTGTTGATCTTTGATTGATAGAGGAGAGAAAAAAATGTTTTTTCAGGACTATTTCTAATGTAGTTATTTATGTGTTCTTTGCCTTCCTCTCCCCTAAGCACTACCCATTGTTCTCATTGATTTTTATTTTTTTTTTAATTTACTTACATATAAATGATAAGCCTGATTAGGTTGCCATACTGTTCAAGCTCAGGGAAAGCTGCCTTTAGTGGTAGACAGTGCCAAAAGATGACTTCACTGCTAGCAAAATATTTGTAAGATTTGGGGCATTTTTCAAATAATTGTTTAAGTTTGTAATGCTCTCTGGGATTCAAGTGAAAGAGGGTAAATATTACATCTGCCAGTTTTATCTATGTCTTCTCATTGCAGTTTGTTTCTAACTTTGGAGCAGAGTAGAAGCTTCATGAGAGCTGGGACCATGTACATATACACTTACCTCATTGCAAGTAGCTCCAATTATCAAACTTGTTCTTCTGAATAATTGTTATTTATGGTACATTACATTACCAGGTAATCGATAATCTCTTTTCTGTTCCTATTTTTAAAAATACTGATATTTAAAAGTACTGATCTTTTTTTTCAAACCATTGTGTTTTATTTCACATTCAAATGAGAGTAAGAAGATTACCTTCTTTATTTCTGCAGCTGCATGCAAATGACTAGTATGTCCATTACCAGTTATAAAAGAGATTTGTTAAAAGGCAGATGGTACAGTAGGTGCACAGTTAGGTGACAGATAAGAATTAGGGAATTATATTGTATTTGCCTTTTTTTTTTTTTTAAACCTGGATCTCTTATGTCCTTTATTTTTTTCTTTTGAATAGTCATCAAAGTCATAAATGAAAGAGGCCTAAATTGTTCTGGTCTCTTTACAACATGGACTCTATAACGAGATAAAAGTTAGGCCAAAAAACCCATTTTTTGTTTCAGAGGGTAACGTTACCCCCAGTATTTTTTTAAACTGTAACTGCAGTAATTTTTTTCCCATTTTGAAAGTTCAAAAGCCTAGGGGCTGTGAAAATTATATGTTTAAAAATTGTATTTTTGTTACTGCAGTATGAAAACCAAACAGAAAGAGCAGACACCAATATAAAATACAGTTAACTTCTAAAAAGCCACAGAAGAAGCCAAGGCAAAGCCTTGTGGTTGGTGTAGGAGAACCAGTGAATAAATAGGCAAATAGATGGGGTCAGCTGAGGAACTGAAAACCAGAAAGAGGTAGGAATATTCCCCTGCATCTTGGCTGCCTGGTTAAATTAGGCAGATAGTTCTTATGTGGCTTTGTATCTGTAGTGCCTAATGGTATTTTATCTTGTCTAGAAAATTCACCTGATGAGTGAAGATGTACAGGTTTAATGCCAGATTTATAAGACTTTTTTTTCTGCTGTTAGAAATCCTTTGCTGTTGCCCCATGGAGTTCCCAGAATGCCTGCAACAGGGAGGAGGATTAGGTGGTTGTCAGCATCACTTTTCTTCATTTCAGAACAACTGACTTGTCATTGTTGATAACTCTGACTTCTCTCACTCGTTTTAAACATTTAAATAATTGCTGTCCTTTAATTAAAAGGAATGCATCTTGCTTTAATGCATCGCTATCAAAGCATATAGCTGTTATCAAGAGTTAAGTACTAATATATGTATAATAGTATAACATAGAGTTGAGAGAATATGTATAAGCCTGTCTGTATTTCTCCAAAGATTTTAGGGTATTTTTCAGGATTTAGATATTAATATTGAAAGCTGCTTTGAACAAAATTGGGCACTCTGGTGGTTGGATATTGCTGTGACAGTGTTATATGAAGTTGTAAGGGAGTAGAAAAGAGAGCAGCATCTTACAAATGAAAAAACTGGAGTGCTGAAGAGTTTAAGTGAATACTTGGAAATGATATTTCTGTCCATATGTGCATTTCCTGCCTTGAATTTTGATTTAACTGAAATGGAATGGTGGGAGTGGGTCAAAAAACTTTGAAAAAAACTTGGCTAGATTTTTCAGGATACCTAATGAATTTGGGTACCATAGTTTCTGGGTGCCTGTTTCAGATAGATAGCTAGAATTTGATTTTTAAGAGGTGACACACAAACTGTCTTTAATCAGGCAAAGCAAGAGATTCAATAATTTGCCTGGAAATTCTGATTTCCAGTTGTTGGTATCCCTGTCGTGTTCCTTTTTGCACACTGCATTGCCTGTTTTAAGCAGTATCGGGAAAGCCCCAGAAATATGAATCATAGAACAGTTTGGGTTGGAAGGGACCTTAAAGCTCATTGAGTTCCAACCTCCCCTGTCATCATGAGGAACATCTACCACTAGATCGAGCTGCTTCAAGCCCCATCCAGCCTGGTCTTGAACACCTCCAGCGGAGGGGCCTCAGCAGTGAATAAGGTGTTCTGTTTGGTGTGCTCTCCAGGGAGGCTTCTCATCTGGTCCTATAGAAACACTCAGAAAAAAAATAATTTAAACCAAATGCTTTGAAGAAGTATGGGATATGTATCTGTATATGCCAGATTTTTCTAAATAAATAATTTCTATTCAACGGAAACTGTCCCTCAGAAGTATCCTGAGGTGAATCTGTACCCATGAGCAATTACTTGCCAACTTTACCTGAACACTTGCTGAATACTGATAAGGTTAAAGGAGCAACATCACCTATATTTTCCTTATGCAGGGACAGTCTCCCTTTTTGCCCATGAAGATACGTAGAAATGGGTTTGAATTTGAAACTGATGTCAGCAATGCTGAGAAGAGCTTTTAGAATTTGAGCCTTACTAGCAAGTTACAGATGCAACAGAGTGGGGGAAAAAAATAAACTTACCATTTTCTTTTGAGGTCTAATGATGACAAATAGCATTTTAGTTTCCTCAGGCTTGTTCTTTCCTTCCTTGTTTAGTCTTCTCAAGAGGGGAAAGGTTCTGTGAAGTATTGGAGCACCGAAGCCAGTCAGTCTGGAAGTGGCACTTCTAGCAAGCATTTGCCTGCCCATTGACAAGGCTAGAAATGCACTGGAATAATAAACAGACCTGATAAGGGGAAGGAAGACATAAAATTCACTCCACTCCACAGAATACATTACTTTGGGCTTTTTGTTTTTAGCTCTCACCAGGAAATTGCTGCAAGTAAAGAATGTGACAGATGCTTGGCCTATCAATGATACTGATGTGGGATATTTGTCAATTATACTCTAAAATTTTTTGGAGCTGTTTGTCTTCTATTTTCTGTGGATCTGTTTTATCACGGCTCTCATCACCACATTGCTTCTCGTGCAATTTTTGTGATGTAAGGTGGTGTCAGACTTGACTCATCCTCGAAGGAGTGTGGGCAAAGGCGAAAGGGGGTGGCTGCCCACCCTGCTGTGGGGCACAGGCCTCTGGTTACTTCATTATGGTACTTTCCACTTCTTGATTTTGATGTTGCAGAAATTGTATTCCAGGTAAGAGTCGGCTTCTAGTTATAAGCATTACCAATTGCTTATAAAGTTATTGCATGTACCCGTTTGTTCCCTGTTGCCCTGTTGCAACTTTCCTGGTAGCAGACATCCCACACAAGACTGTCTTCCTTGGTTTTGATTTGAATGCATGCAGGTAGAACATTAAGCAAAATGATAGGTCACCTTCATTCTTTTCCTCCATGCTATTCCTCCCTGGTCTATCTGCAGGGTTTATTTGTCTTGAAGGGTATGGGGAGTACTTATCCTCTGCATGTTTTGGGGATTCAATATTTGACCTCTTTTCATTCTGTGACAAAATGTAGATGGGCAGTAAAACAAAGAGAAAAGGTTGTTCATGGTTAAAAGCAATTCTCTCAGTCATACATTGAAGTTCATAGGCTTCAGACAATCTGTTGTGCTCTCAGGGTATGGATTTACCCTCAAGCAGTGCTATCTTGCTACTGTATTTGCAAGTCCTCTCCGACAGGTTCTCTGAACGTGAAGCCCCTCCTGCTGACTGCAGTGGGAGTTCTGTGGGTCAGGACTTTGTATCTGCCTACTTCCACTGAAAGTTCTTTGTTGGAAAGTTCTTTGAAGCCTTTGGGACAAATGGTGCTCGGAGCTCCTTTCCAACCATGACAATTCTGTGATTCTGTGTGTAATACAGAGGTCAGTGTGGATGACTGGCTTACACCCTGTAATGCAGCATGAAGTTTGGTCTGTTCCTCCTTCCTCTCCTGCATGAGTGTCTCGTGAGAACTTTCAGGAAACCTAGAATTAAAGAAGACAAAGCACTCTTGAGGGTTTATAGGTTTTGTTAGTCTCAATGTTAGACCTATCACAGGTAAAAAACAGCCATTGTTTTCCAGACATTAATTTTAACATGGGAGAGATGGAAATGATGTGCCCAAGATTTGTCAGAAAGTCTGACAGAGGTCCAGTTTAAGCTCAGACATCTTGGATGGATGCCACCACAGGCTTTTTGTGACCACCTCCTTCTTGATCTTCCAGCTTCCCTCTTGCTGCCTCTCTGCTCAGACCTGTGTACTGGTGATATTGGCACTTCCACAACACAGAGCTTAAGTTTTAAGCAGTCACCCCCTCACACTTAAATATGCACACTCAGGCACGTATGCATACTTGGAAACCCATAATAATTTAAATAGTTGGCAACATAAGGACAAATTATCCTGGGTTTATGCTATTTCAAGTTTTACCGACAGTACTGCTCAGAGACTGGAGTCCAAAGGGTTTACACTGATCTGCATTTCAAAGTGACTGGTGAAACCTTCAGTTAACACACTGCCATGGAGCTGGTAGGAAGCCGGTGTCACACCAGTCCCATCGGTGGGATGCTGCTCAACTTCTCCAGCACTCCCTGCTTTGCAGATGCATAAGGCAAAGAACAGATTCTTGGCACGTATAAGAAAGCTACTCTTCCAATTAGGTGAAAAGAAAGGTTGTCTGAGTAATTGTGTTCTTCTAGTAATTCTGTAAGAAAGAAGGTAGTGACTTAAAAATCATGATCCTTAGGAAGATGTGATATTTGAGAAAGTGGGGAACACTGCTTACAGCTTGTTGTGGAAAATATTAGGAAGATGCTTGGCAAGCAGCATGGGTTTCTTCTCAGCTTGTTTTGCCTCCCATCTGCCTGCTTGACTTTGTTCCACTCTGCAAATGTAACTTCCTTGCATTGTCAACTGCTGAAAGGGTGTTGTTTGAAGGAAATCGTTCATAAAAACTTCATTATAGGTTTAGGGGGAAATGGCAAGAGCAGTAAATCTGTCAAAACAGGTTATTCCTGTCCCCAAATGAGGCAGCTGGCAACTCTAGTTATAAGGAAAAGTCTCAGTGCTCAACGGCTGCTACCTGATCCTTCAGCCTATTTCCAGCTCTGGAGACTTGTGTGAAATTCAGGCTGCTTTGGTTCATTTGCATTGAGCTCCTGCTGTAGTCTCTGTACGTGGTCTGCTCTTGAGGAGAAGCTGAGGGCTGTCAAGTGCAGCTCAAATCACAGTTGGCATCATCCACAGCATTCAGCAGCCATGGCCTTTGGAGTGGAGCCCAACAGATGCCTCATTTGCTTTTGCTGCTTTTTCTAATGTGAAGACCCTGTCACTCCTGACACCCTGTCCTCATTGTCCCTCTCGGACCTCCAGCCACCACCTGACATTTTTTAGGGGACTGGGGGTGGGAGAAAGGCTGCCCCCAGCTATTGGCTAGGGTTGCTTTTCTGGAGTACACAAGACTTTTGCTGCCAAGTATTCTGGGAAATACTAAACAATTCCCATTTTTCTACAATGCTGTAACTGCAGATGGTACCTGGGTATGCTGTCCCACAGGTATCAATCAGTACAGTCACCGGTACGAAACCAGCTCTGGTAATGGGATTTAGGAGATTCTGAAGTTGGATGAAAGAAGGATTTTAGATATGAAAAATTCATCAATTCTTTGCTGCTCCTGTCATTGGCCTGAGACCTTCTTGGGGAGTTACAAGGACCCAGAAACTTGAGGCCTAGAGAAGAAGCTGAAATATATGAATGAAACAATGGAAATGCTGTGTCCAAGCAAAGTGTCACTTTCAGACATTAGTAGGATATTTTTCCCTTTATTGAGAACAGGGAATTTTATAGCCATGGTTACTTTGCTGTTAAAAACAAAGAGTATAACAGGTTTGTGCAGGAGCATGTTACGTTACAGGGAGCTCACACTGTAATGACCAGGGAGATAATGCAGGAATGTTTTTTTCTTTCCATTTGTTCTCCAGCCTTATAGTTTGACACAGTCTGATGGAGAGACATAGGAACATTTAATCCAAATTAAATAAAGAAGTGAATTCAGAGTTGAAGGGGCTCTGATCTTAATTTATTCTTGTAATGAGCTAACTGAAATTGATTAAGGTCACTCTTACAAACGAGAGAGAAAGGCTGTAAAAGTAGTTTCTGTAATACTTTCCAGAAGTTAATTTGAGTTAATTTTCTGAAATGTCTGCAGGCGGAAAACCTATTACAATCCCTGTGTGAAGACTGCAAGCACTCAAAAATAAATCTACCTGGCTCTATGTCCTCAGTGCCACGGTGGGTAATTCCTGTGAGGAGGGAGATGCTGCAGTATCCCAGCGGGTTGCAGGCAGCACAGTGTAGCTCAGTGCCATGGCCCCAGTGTTCAAGTCTCTCCTCTGTGCAAAACCATTGCCTCGAGCCTGCATCAGGGACCAAGGACTCCTCCTAAATCTGATAAATTTTACCTACCTCCTACTCCCAGTGCAGTAATTTACAGTTGCTTTACCTTAGCTCTGCTATATGCCACCTTCACCCACAGCTGAGACAGCAAGTCTTCAAACACTTTCTCCCACCCTTAAGCCAGGATTACTCTGTGGTTCAGCTGCTGGGTGAGACTATTGCCAGGTTCCCCAAGGAACGAATGCACCACCTGGCCAACGAGCTCCAGTTGTCTGGCTCTGTGCCTCGAAGGCTTCCTGTGCTGCCAGATCCTGCCGGTTGGTCCCAGCATGTAATTTTTTGTTGCTGCTGCTGTTCTTATTAATGACTCAGCCAAGATTGTTTTGAAAAGGCTATATCTCCCTTTTAAATTCAGAAAGGTTGTGAAAAAGGAGGAAAGGATGGGTGCATGGGAACTGCTCTGAGCTGTTTGTAATGTTCCCTCTCTAAATTATAGCTGGAATATCACTCTTCATCATAGGAGCTGTGCCTATGCCACTCTACCACATGGAAAAATTGTTTGAGAATATTCTGACAGGCTCTTTTCTCTGCTGTTTGGAGTAGAATGTTTGAACATCTCTTCAAATTCAGTGCCCTGTCATATGCTATTATTAAAGGATTGTGCTGGTCACAGGCACTAGTTCAGCAGCCCAAGAGATCCATTTTATACTCAGAGCTGCCTTGAAATGGCTTCTGCTTTTATGGGGCAATTCTAAGTGATGTGCGGAGGTGTTTTGGTTTTTTATCTTCTATCTTCTCAGATGCTAAATGCCTTGACTT
This sequence comes from Scolopax mira, assembly GCA_004320125.1. NCBI lineage: Eukaryota > Metazoa > Chordata > Aves > Charadriiformes > Scolopacidae > Scolopax > Scolopax mira. The sequence goes on from BJBW01004441.1 coordinate 72,803, forward strand.
CCCAAGAGTCCCAGTCCTTTGCTACTGAACTGATTGTTCCCACAACAGTACTGCTGTGGAATATGATGGTAATGGGAGATGCTGCGATGAGATGATGCATCAGGACCACAAATAAAGAGCTGGTCTCCATTGTGATAAGGTGCTACCGAGTCATCAAATACCCCGATACCTTGAAGCCTGGCTTGTGAAGCCTGGACTGAAGACTGATGCATAGAGTTCTATGTGGAAATTGTCCAGGAGCTGAAGTCAGTGTAGACTGTGGCTGCCCACTAATTAAGTTGTTTTTGTTCCTGCAGTGCCGGGGATGCGTGCTGGCAGGCTGTCAGCAGCCGCTGCGTGCCAGCAGTGGTCCAGGCTGGCTAATGCCTCTCTGCTTCCCAGCATTCTCCCAGATTCTCCCACTGTTCTAGGGATGGCTAAGCCTTCTCTCACACGTTTCAAAGGCAGAGGTGTTTGTCCTCAGTTCTGGAATAGATCCTGCCACCTCAGAACACAATGCTGTTTTTTCTAGTCCTCTGGTGGGGCAACCAGGGACGTAACTGGGAGGTCACTTGGACTGGCAACAATGACAGCTTGTTTGTCCAGCCCTAGTTTGTGAGTCTGGGAGTATTTGTTTGCAGGGACCTTACTGCTCTGGTGTGTAATGGGGCTTCCTCACAGAAAAAAGTTTCAGTGGGAATTCATTTAAGGGAAGATGTGGAGCTGTCTTCCCCAAGGTAGTTTTTTCCTTAAGTAGAATTTTTTTTCTCCTGAGCTGCAAACAAGAGTTGTCACTACAAGCAGGTCTGGAACAAGCTTTTCATCTGCTTTTAAATAAGCATCACTATTATTCAGTTCTAGTTCAGGACAGTTAATTACCTCTCCAAGGCACTGGAGCCATTTAAAATATTTCCAAGGTTATTTCCAACTCATGTCCCATCAGATTGCCTTACGATAGTTTTATTCATAGCATGGGTTTGACTTCTGAGAATATGCCTGAGAATATGGGGTGTGTGTTGGAAAGGAGCATGTGTTCTGGTATGGCAGAGCTGAATAGGAAGCACAGCCCTCTTGAGATCCAGGATTTTTAATCTGCTTTAACTTTTCTTTTTTAAACAACTTCAGCCCTAAGAAACACTTAGGATTTTTTCTGGTTTTAGTGTTGTTTTACACAAAAGTAATACCATTTGCATAAAGGAGCAGTGTTGTTAATTTCTGACAGTGTGAGTAAAATACTCATTGGACATACGGACATCATAGGTACTGCTGGTTATTCCCAGGATTAGATTTTTTCCTTTTCTGATGTGATTATAATCGAAAAACAGTAAGAACGATGTTCTGTGACGACCCAGCTCATTTAGTTTAGTTTAGTTTGGAAGCAGCTTGTACTTCAAATTTGCTAAATCTGACTTTTTGGAAAATGGGACTCTTGTTCTAGAGTTACAGGAATTACTGCTTTGCAAAGTAGTTCATAATAATGAAGTGTATGTCTATGTTTGCTGAGACAGATGAGTAGGAAGTGTGTGTGTGTGGGAATTGGTATGACCAGACCAGCTAGAGATTTTAAAAGGTATTCTGGAGTTTTATAAGATATTCTGATGCCTTTTGGAATATTTGGTATGGGTGGCCTGGAGCTGGGAAAAATTAAGTCTCAGATCTTTTGATACTAAATGAAATCTTGTGAATTTGGAGTCTGAGACTCAATACAGCATTTAGGGGTTTTCGGTTTGTTTGTTTGTTTGTTTTTAATTGTTGGATAGCACCATAATTTAGTTTTATTTTAGTATTTTACATTGATGAAAAAGAATAGTAATTGTAAATTTAGTCCAGAGATCACCAGAAGAATATTTTTGGCACTGCAAAAGCATGAGAAAAATCCAAAATGCACCTTTAAGGACACCATAAAATTAAGCTTAGCAGCGAACCAGAGTTTAAGATTAAAAATAGCATTCAGTCTGAAGCTGAAAATAGTTCTGAGCTGAAAAAATTAGTGACACTATAATAAAGCTATCTGAAAACTGAGCTTCTGAGAATATGTGATCTATGTAAAGGTGTTTACATAAAAAGGACAAATGCTGAGAGTGGAACAAGGCTTTGTGTTTCCAGTGGAGGTGTCTGTAAGGTATGTGTTATCCAGCCCCTCAAATCTCTGATCACAGACACGTACTCTAGGTGGAATTTATTTTGAACATGGTTGACCTTGAGTTAGGCTTCTGATTCCCTTTAGTGTAGATGAACAACCTGCTAAAAGGCCAAATGGTTTGTTGGGTAGTGGGGTTTTTTTTCACTTTTGATTTGTCATGGAACAATGTGAAACTCATGATAAAAATTAGTAGAATTAGTGTGGGGGTGTCATCAGTGTGCATAAATTGCCGACTAAGTGCTCAGTTTAAATGACAGCTAAATCTCATTGGCTTATATTAAATTTTGTTCATAAAGTTGTTCCATGTGTTCTCACATGCCAAAGGGTGGAATTGTTTTCTGATTCATCTGGGATGGATGGCTAACTAGAACAGCTCATTCTTTAAGAAGAGGAAACAGACCACATCTTAGCTGCTCTCTGTTCTTTCCAGGAGAGTGGATTAATTAATAACTAGAGAATGAGGTGTTAAAAGGCCTTGCTGTTATCCCCTCAGTGAATATAACGTGGAAAAAAATGGACAGGAGTAAATTGTTGCTAGTAATACAGGGGAGCAGGAGGAATTCCCAGTTGGTGACTCAAGTGTTGATGGTTTCCATTTAGGATGCATGCATGTGAACATCTCAGGCTTCTGAAATGATTTAACATCTTTTCATAGCACAAACTACTGCTAAATTTCAGCCAGTAGTGATCACCCTTTAAGCTGTTCTCTCTGGACTTGGTGTGTAACAGGGGGTGCAACTTTGAAATGAATCACAAAGAAATTAATCTCCCATTGCATATTTATAGTTGAACTGGGGGTTATGGACCAAATGGGTGGACTACAAGGATTGGGAAAAACTGGCGAGACCTTCAGGCTCTGAATGTCAGCATTTTGAAGTCTGACTATCAGCCTGTGACAGGCAGCGTACCTCAGGGCTTGATGCTGGAGTTACTGCTGTTCAACATCTTCATCAGTGACCTAGACGGTGGGGCAGAACGCCCTTAGCATGTTCACAGATCACATCAGATTGGGAGAAACCATCAATGCACTGAAGGGAGAGCAGGGCTGCTGTTCAGAAGGACATAAGCAATGTGGAAGAATGGGCCAGCAGGGAACTTGCAACGTTCAGCAAAGACAAGAGCAATCTCACACACTGGATGGGGCAACCAAGCAGACTGGGAGCAGCTGGTGGCAAAGGTGGAAACTTTGCAGAAAAGCACTAGTGGGTCCTGGTGGGCAGGTTGAATATGAGTCAGTGGTGTGTCCTTGTGACACTGAAAGCTTATTGCAGACTGGAGTAAAGATTTGCAAGAACATAGCTAGCAGGTCAAGGAAAGTGATTGCTCCCCTCTCTTCAGCACTGAGGGCTTCCTCTAGAATGGTTTCCAGGTTTTTTCCAGTTTTAGCCCCAGTGCAGGAAAGGTACTGACAAATGAGTAGCTGCAGCAGAGTGCTGACTGGGGATCTAGAGCTTGTGACCTACATGGAAAAGCTGAAAGAACTGTCTTTGTGCAGGTGTGGGGAAGAGGATACTAAGGGCAGATATCATTGCTGGCTTCAACCACCTGGACTGGATCCATATTTTCTGTGTATTCCCCTTCCCTGACTCTCCTTGGTACACAGAGAAAGGGTGGAAGACAGCTGTCACAAATTGCACCAAGAGAAATTCCAGCTAAATCGAAGGAAATTTTTTTTCACAATGGGTGTGTCTGAGCCCGTGATAAAATTGCACAAAGAAACTGTGCAACCTCGGGAGGTTTTCAGAAGTTGATGGAGAAAGGCCTTGAGCAACTTGATCTGGTTTTGAAAGTAGCCCTGCTTTGGGCAAAAGGTTGAATTAGAGATTTCCAGAGGTCAGTTCCAGCTGGATTTATTCTGTGATTCTCTTTTTGAGACTCTGGGATTCTGGTGGCAGTGGACTGCTGAATGTAGGGGCTCCTGCCCTTCGTACAGTCTGTGGTCTGCAGCTGGTAGGAACAGGCAGTATATTTTTTAGGCTGAAATCTTTTCATCCTTGCTCTTAGGGGACAGTAAAGATATCAGTGGGCTGCTTGTCAATAAAGCAGTAGCCATAAGGTACACAGTGATGCCAGAAGAGTTTCAGCCATGAGCTCTCTCTCCACTCCCCAGGCATTGCTCTTACTTGTCAGGGCTCTTCCTTTTAAACTCTGTCCTCTGGATGGTGAATGACCTGACAAACGAGTGATGGTCAATGCAAATTTCCATATCTTTGATCTCCTGCCCAACATGGTCAGAATTCTGCTTACTCTGGCACAAAATTTAGACAGAACCAAGCAAGGAGTTGCACTCGGATGCACTCTCTGTCCTCCCTGTGTGTGGTTTATAACGTGTGAGGCACTGGGTAATAGAAATAGCCATGTGGAACTCTGGGTACATCTGGCAGGTAGCAGTGGACGTGGTTCTCAGTTTCTGTCCTTTGAAACACAAATAATACAAATAAATAGAACTGCTGATTCCGTGAGACATCCCTTACGCATTTTAACTAGAGGCAAATGCCATCGCCCTACTTCTAAAGAAAACGTGCAGATGTAAAAGAATATAAAAGAAGAATAAATCTCCGTTTCTTTTGACTTAACAACCTTGATCAATTTTAATCCTGCATATTTCTGACTATTTAACTTCCTTTACTGCTTGTATTTTAGATAAACTGTGTGCAGATGCTCCTGAGGTCTGTGTTGCTGCCACTTTCAGTTCTCTCTGTTTACCATAAAAAAATAATAATGACAATAAAAAACCCTCAAACATTATTTACTCAGGTTCCCTAGTGGTTAACTTCCTGATATTTCCAGTGAGGCTATTGACTAGACAGGTGTTGAATTTAAGGTTATAAAAAACAGCTTTTGTTTAGGTTCCTGTGTCACCTTGCTTTAATCACTGTGACAAGAAAGAAATTTTCTTGGTCTGTAGTCACATCTCATATGTAGTAATTTCAGTAGTAATAAAATTTTAATGAAAGAATTTTCAGTACAGGCTGTGATAAAACTTGTGCAGCAAAAAAAAGGTAAGAGTTATAAGGCATCATTTGAATTCTTCCAGTATTGTTGCCTCTCAACCGTGCTTTATACTTAAAACACAAGGAGGACTATAAAAGCCTTTAACTGCTTTAGATTTGCCCCTTCTAGCAGATTTTTGAGCCTCCGACTTCAGCTATATTGATTTATCTAAGCAAGTTATCATAAAGAGACATTTATTTTTTAGTTAGAACTACATTGTTCATTTGTTCTCATTTTTAATATTCCCATCGGGTGCATCTCTGCTGCAAACAAACGAAAAAACAAACTAAACTGAAAATCTGTCTTGTGTGTTCCTGCCTAGAGGGTTCTAAGACCTTAAGGTTCTTTGTCTGGCTTTGCTACGGGTTTGTAGTTTGCAAATTTAGACTAATTCCTTTCTTTCTACATCCTAATTTCGTCTTCTGTCTAGTGGTTATGATTTCACCTGTTCAGGTTTCAACAGGTACGGTATGTTTTTTACAGATCTCAGCCCAATAGTGTCTCACCCTCAGTAGAAGCCTGTAAGTTTTAGTGAAATAAAAAGGAAAATGGCTACAGTTCTTGTTTCCTCCTAGAAGAATGCTGTGGTTATTCTGGAAATGTAGAGGATGTCAGCTGAATTGAATGCTCATTTGAAGAAATTCTTAAGGAATTAAGACTTAAGAACTTAACTGTTTATTTTTTAATTTTATGCTGGCTAAACTGAATGCTTTTGACCCGACTTGAACCACCAGAACAGCTTAGTGCAAGAGTGACTGATTAAGGCTCTTTTTTGACTCGCTGGTATAAAGCAGGACAGATGAAATGTGGAGAAATTTGTAAGCTTGAGTATTTATTCTTGAGAAATAAGTAATTAAGGTGGAAGAGATTACAGTTCATGCAGGAGCTGCATAAAGGAAATCAGAGGGGTCTGCTAATGGAGTGTACGGTGACACACCTTGGGAGTCACCATGTTCAGCATCAAGCGGGGATTGGCTTATTGTATAGAGGCAAATCATAGAAATAGCTTGAAATTCAGTTTATTAAGTAAGAGACCTTTGTGTGCGTGGAGGGTAAGAAGGGTTTTTGCTGTACATTAGGGATTTACTGTATGAATGACTGTAGAGAAGAGTGGTGATGCCTTGTTTGATGACAGGGTGGTGGTGGGTGGGTCTGTAAACAAGGATGTCTTGCTTCAGCCTAAAAAAGAGACAATGTACCTGTCAGCATGCATATCCAAAAGTATATGACACTTGGGAAGGGAGAAGAGCCGTTTTAACTCATGGATGATGTTGTCACAGGAAAAAAAATGTTTATGAATATCTCATTAACAACTTTAGTATAGGAGCTAGAAGAAAGTGAATCCCTAGACCAGCCTTCCAGTGGAACTTGTAAACATTGCATGCTTTAAGTTGGAACTTGATCAGGTTCTGTAAGGAGCTGTGTGGTGTTACAGCCTGTGATTGCTGACAGCTGGATGTGATACCCTGTAACGCTGCCTCCAGTCCTTCCATCTGGGTATGATGTGTTTCTGCTCAGTGCCACAACTAAAGTTCTCATAAAAAAAGAAGAGCGAAGCCTTCACTTTAGAGATTGCATTGGCGTATTCTTTTCATTCCTAAGAAGGATGTAATATTCCAAAGACACTGTTAAATTACTTCCATTTTAAGGACTCCCACCAGGCCACGTAGGAAGCCGGTTGCTGGGAATGGGCACAGTCTCAGGAATTTGTAATCTGGAGTATTGCTCACGTCCTGCTGTGTCACCTCACGGGCTGAGGGGTTCTTGAGATCACAGCCAGGTGTGACCTCCTGTACTAAAAATCCTGATGCAGGTAATGCCACTTGTGTTAAAGCTGAAGAAGAACATATTGTTTTTGTCACTGTTTATATTACTGTTTATGCTGCGGGCTACCAAATTCCACGTTTTCACGCAGGGTTTTAGAGAAAATTGTTTTTACTTCTCTGTTTTCCCGTGTCTCTTTGCAGGGCATAAGCAGAATCCTGCCTGGCTCTGAACAATACTTAGACCAAAAGAAAAAGTTTTCAGTGACGTTAAAGAAAAATGTGGACAGGAAAAATGGAGGCAATGTTTAAACTGTCACCTTTTTTTGAGACCAATTCTGTTGTGCTTGTACTGATGTACACTGAAAGTGGTCTTCTGCATCTCCACTCTGCTTTAGCTTGCCACAGTGAACATCCACATGTGCAAGATGCCTGCACAAGCATCACTGTTTTCTTTCATGTACAGTGCTTACAGGCCTAAGCTTTATTTTTGTGTTTTAAAGACTAGTATTTTTGCTTTCTGATGATCTTTACAGCTATTACTCTCTGTGTATTCGTCCTTCAGCCAGGCATTTCATTTAGGTCTGAGCTGGCTTCTTTGAGGGTTAAGTGTCCTCCTTGAAAAAAATCAAGAATGTAAATATTATTCTGCCACTGGGAGAATGTAAATATTTTTCTTTCCCTTGAAAATTTTTTGGCAAGTGGATCACAGTCACAAACAACTTGTATCAAAATTGGGACCATTCAAAATAATCTGTAGTACATTTTTTAAAGGCAATGACTGAAATGCCAGATCAGGAACTTAGTACTCCAGTACATCATTTAGTAACTCCCCAAAGCTGAAGGAAAAAAGATGGCAAGAAGTTAGGATTGAGCCTGTCAGCTCATCAGCTGTCAGACCGATCCTACCACTAACATTGGCTTTCTGAGAGAGAAGAGGGTTGTTTTAAGTATCAGGTAGCAAAATCAACCACAACTAGCTGAAGATATGGCCCTAAGTTACTTAGTGTAAAGATGTGTAAAGTGCCAGCCTCTGATTGATAGAAGTCATTCTAAGCTACACTTCCCTTCTGAAAGAAAAAAACCACATTTGCTTAACCAACAAGATGCCAATAAAAAATAGAATTATAGAAAAGTTAATTAATGAGATTATTTTAATAGGTCCTATTTTGTTTCTTGGCAACAGAAAGCATATGACAGTCAAATGTCTGCCAAATGTTTTATCTTCATGTTATCCATTTGGGATCCGTTGCCTGGCGCCTGAATTAAAAGCCAAGTCAGGAGAAAGCAAACAGTATCAGCAAGTTCCCAAGCTACCTCTGAGTGTGGAAAAGCAGAGGGAAGGTGCACGTTCTTGTAGCTTTGCAAACACTGAGCTTAGCTTAAGGAAAGACAAAATTGTTAAGCAAATCTTTAAATGAAGTGAGATGGGAGAGTGACATTTTACTCTTGGAAACTTATTGAAAGCCCAGTGGATCACAACTGGAATATTTGTGTTTCTTGCAAGCGTACATTGAAATCCCAGTAGAATTGACTCAGCCTCCTTCCTTCCCGCATGGATGTGGGGAGTGTGCAATTTACCCCTTTTCTTTGCCTTCTGATAATGAGTTTAAGGACAGGTATGCCTGGGCTTTTTCACCAGGGCTGTCACTAACTCGGTGTGTGACCTCGGAAAATAACTTGGCCTCTGTATGGGTGGAATTTTTGAAACTAGCTGCCTAAAATTAGACATCTAAAAATACACAGCTTGTATTCTTGCAGATGTAAACTCTTGTTGTGGATTTTCTTTGTTGGAATATGTTCTTCTTCTATGTTTGTTTACCTGTAAAACTGAGTGGTGTTGAGAGACATGATAAAATATTCTAAAATCTTTGTGCTGAGAAAGCATAAGCAGAATGATTTTTTATTTTATTTTATTTTATTTTATTTTATTTTATTTTATTTTATTTTATTTTATTATTTTCCCTGTGTATGTAAGAATTTTGGTCTCATCTTGATCAAATCAGCAGATGATGCTAAAAGAAAAACAAAGCTATTCTGGAAGTATTTCCTCATACAGCACTGGAATACAGGATGGTGTGTAAAACAATGAAAAGGAGGGATGTATTCCAAAAGGAATTAGGAAAAAAATATAGAGAATAGGTGCATTGGTAGCTCTTAAACACGGATTTAGAGGCAGTCTCCAGCTAAACCACCATTTTGCTGCAATGTGGTTGAGAATCTAGAAGGATCCCTCGATGTTTGCCCTGGTTCATAATCTTTTTCCCTTAAGCACTTCCTCTTGACTACTAGCACGGTTTTAGATCTTTATTTATGCCTTACCTAATTAAAATACTGTATGAGTTAATTAATGTTTTTAAACCATTGAGATCATCAAATGAAATGGATATGCAAGAATTTCAAATGATGTCTGAAGGGGGAGGGAAGGTCTTTATGTAACTACAGAGATCCAGCGTTCTGCCGTTGGCCCAAATCTCTCTCATAATGAATTTATCCACAGGCTGCTGCACTGAATTCTAGTGATGTCTGGGTGCCGGTACTTCTCTATTAATATAGGCCTCCTTTTAAAACCGTGTGACAGTTTACAAAATGCTCTGGGATACACTAGGATGAAAGGTACATAAATACATGTAAAATGCTATAATTAGGATACAATTAGCAATGCACAAGAAAGGAGTGTTTGCCTGGCTGCACTTTATATGTCTATAAAGTTTCATTTTCTGGAGCACAGAATGCATGGCGTAACACTTGTTCTAAGCAGTTACACTTGAAAATAATTGCTCTGCACAAGCTCTGAGGAAGTTATTGTAAATTTGTTTCTGCTGTGAGACAGAGACATCGACAGTGGTGCAATAATTTCACAGGATGGGGAAAAATTCTGAAGCAGTCACTATTGGAAGCTGTAAATGAGAAGCAGAATTACTAGCAATCAGGAGTCTGAGCCCAGATTGGGAGGTGAGGGGAATTGTTAGCTGAAGTAACGAGGAAGAGTCTGCTTGTAATTGTCCTCCTGTGATCTCACTTACGAACCAGCTCTGCTGAAAGGGCCGTGGCATCCACAGGAGCTGTGAAAAGGGCATTTTCTGTTATATGGGAATTGGAGTGAGAAGAAAAAAGGAGATAAGCTATGAAGGAACAGGGTAAGTTAATTTTCCTTAAGCAGAAGGTTTAATGGCTGAATAGACCACTGGGGTGGGATTCGTGAGATGTAGATTTGGTTTCTGGGCTGGGCATAGAGTTTTGTGGTCATGGGCAGATCACAGATCAATTAATTTGCCTAGTGTTTTCCTCCTCTGTAGTGTGAAAGGAATATCTCAACAGGGATAATATCTCCCAGGGAGCACGCTGAGCTAATGTGGCCTAATATTGTCTAGGAAGAACTTTGAAACTTGAAAGAGAAATTGTGATGCTTTTTCTATCTTCCTCTAGACACAACAGGAATGTGCTGCCTTATGGATCTGTGGCTCTCTAAAGTGGCCGATAACATTCTTGATTTGTAAGTTTTCAGACAGTAGGTAGTTTGTGATTGTTGGTGTTTCTGTTTGGGTTATATGAAGTCTGGAGGGAAAAAATAAAAAAAGCAGTAAAAGAAAATGAAAATCGCACAAATGAGCCCTTAAATGTAAGGAATTGTAGGATTGTTGGTCTCTCTAGTGGGGTACGGAGAACACTGTTGTCTCTCTGTTCTTCTGGCACCAGTGCAGTTCTGCCTATCCCTGGCAGCATGGGGATTGATTATTCTCAGGCACTTTGTAGGAATTACAATAGGCCTGAGAACTGTGTAGGATGGAATATGCTAAATCCGATGAAATTGCTGGAGAACTAATAGCCAGCAAGTCTCTGCTGAGCTTTAATAGCCAACAAAAACATCCCTCTGCTGAGCATAATAGGCTGCAGTATTTCACAGTCCTGTCACTTGGCGAGATTTACATGTTTTTTTTCATGGGAACAACATAGAGTGTTTATGGCAGCATGCTGGCAGATTTCAAATTCTCCAGGGTTTCTGGAGGCTGGACCTTCAGCCTTAGGAAATGTGTACAGAAGTTCCTGAGATGAGACTGGGGACCAGCACAGTGTGTGAGAAGTGATCACTTCTCACATGGTGTATGGAACTATGAGGTACGGTCAGTTAATTTAATGTAAATGAAAATCAACATATAACGAATTGTATTACAGATGTGATATGTATGTACCTACGTGGCCATATAGAAGACTTCAGTTTATATGGGTCTTGAAATAGCGTCTAAAGCTATAGCTACTAATAATATATAGCCAGGGTGAGCTTGATGACTTGTACAATATGTAGATGTACATTGAATCATTCTCATCTTCCTTCTCTTTCAAGTCTTCACCTAACCAAAAAAACCCCCATATAAATGTGGTTAACTGCAGAAGTGACACTGACATACTTCAGGAGCTTCTCTCTTAATGAGAACACAAGCAATGATTGCAGGACCCATAGAGCTCCTTTTCACAGTTGCATCTGAAACAAATACACAAAGTGTAATTGTATTGAGTAGCAGAGTAAATAAAATAAACTGAATAAATACTAGCGGTCAGCACTTCCTGGAATCTAGTGCTTTATTTTTTGTGTCTATAGAACAGGAATAATTGTCTCTGCTTTACCACATCAGAGGGGTAGTAATGGTAATTAAAGTGTGGATAGCTTTGATTATTAAAAAGAAGAGTGGGGGCGGAGAGAAAGTACTGTTTCTGATGAGCTAATCGTTTTCAGTCAGGCATGTTAAAGTCCAAAGGGGGTGAACGCCCTGTCCTGCACTCTGCTTAATTTGGCAGCAAATAAAATGTCTAAAGCCGGAGGAGGAGAATGTCAGACTGAGAATAAAGGTAGAGAGACCGGATTCTGTGCCTGTGTTTACATTTGTCTGCGTCTCTGTATGAGTGTGTATTTTTAACAAGCTGACTGAAAAGATGACAATTCTTTCCGGGGAAAATGAAGTCAAGAGTTCAGGAAATTCAGGATTTAGTGTTTGAAGCAGGGAATTAAAAG
>BJBW01004443.1:295-35015 GCA_004320125.1 Scolopax mira
GATGGCAGCACGGCCCTCCGGGGTCAGCCACCCCTCCCAGTTTGGTATCATCAGCAAATTTGGGTCCATCTGCACCTAGATTCCTCTCCAAGAAAAAGTTTAGAAAGCAAGCATGTCCTTTCTGAAACATTGACTCATCAGACAGGTCTCCTTGAGAGTTCTGTCTGACCCTGTCCTCTCTCCAGTAAATAATCAAGTGTACCTTGCCAACAGTTCTCGTAAAACACCGTTGTATTCACTATCAAACTTTCTTATATCACTTTTTTATATCAATAAATATTTCACTGCTTCTCTCTTACCACTGAAGTTAATCACTCTATCCATCACAGAACACTGCAGAGCACCAAATATCAAGGCAAAGTAACTAAATGCATACAATTAGAGCACTTAATGCAAATCATGAAATAGAAAGATATTCTCAGCCTGGCTGATGTAGGCTGGCATTGTACTATAAGTGAATCAGTAGAGGAGACATAATTTGTACTAAGTCCTGATGTATACAATTTCAAAGATATAAAGATATGTTCAAAATGTCGTCACGGGACTAAAGATATCTAAATGCTTCACTGTTTGTAGGATAATGACCAGAACTATGACACAACTGAAATAATAAGCAGAAAAAGAAATTTTGTAGAAAACTGTAGCAAGCCATTATTTCACATATGAAGTGCTCACATGACCTAATGTAAAGAACATTCCAACAAGCATACAATATAACATACATTATTTAACTGGGAGTTTGAAAAAATTAATGTCTGATGAAGTAAAACTAATGAGTTTCTTTAGAAGTAAGGGAAAACAAATCTCTTGATTTCAGGGACATTGCACTGCTATGACTTCAACTTTTTAGCTACTTAAGCTATTAGTCAAAATAGCACCAATGACCTAAACAGGAATTATTAAAATAAATTAGCAAGGATTAAATCTCAGCCAACATTTGTATGAATTACATTTTACATATATATGTGTAGGAGTCTCACACTTCACATCACCCAAAGCACTTTGACAGATACTGTGGACTCAAAAGAAAAATACCTCTAGTTTGTGACACTAAACATTCAAGGATATCAAAATTACAGGAAAATATTTTTAATGCTATCTCAGCTGCTTGTTATTTAAAACCGCTTCCCTCTCATAACTGAATTAATCTCTTTTTACTAGCAAAACAGTATGTCTGCCATGTCAAAGACAGCTGATCTGAGCTGATCCCAGCTCAGCTGGGACTAGTCACAGATCCAGAAGCGGTATAGCCACAGTACTGTACTGTAGTCAAGTATTAAATGTGTTGAACTGCTATACTAAAATTTGAGTGCAAGACCACAGTAACACTAGTAAACATTTCCAGGATGTCCTGAATTATTTGCCACGTACGGATTCCTTCCCTGAATTAAACTAATTCTTGTTTTTCTGATCCATTCACAGTAGTTGTTATGCCCTCCATAAGCACATGATTAAGGAAGAAATAATAGTAATGCCTAATTCTCTGAGAGAATCCGGCAACATCTCCCCTCCTCAAATTTTCAGTTTTCCCCCAGGATGTACAAAAACTCTGAATATTAAGGAAAATTCCTTAAAGCTTTTCAGATTCAGATGTTGCACTTACCTTGTTAATCCTGTAATGACTCTGATCTAGTATCATATCAGAGGATGGATCTCTATAATCTTCCTGAGAGAGGTTCCTGGCCAAGTGCATGTACTAAGACTGAATATATTATAAAATGAGCCAACATCAGTACTTTAATATTTTGCTTTTTTAAAAAAATATATTATTAATTCGTATCCAAAGTTCCATTTTGTCAAGGTGTCTCTCAACCCAGTTACCTTTCCCACATCTCTAGTAAAGACTTACAAGAACTATTATCTTATTAAAAGTCTCTGTGTAGCTGTTTTAATTAATGAACACTTATTCCTCTTTCTGCTTTTTCCCATATCATCAGATGAAGTCTAGGATACGATTCCCAATCATCTGTAAAGATACCTGTATTGTGATATTTTGTCCATCCAATAGCAGGATCAATTTTAGATGCGCAGCCTTCAACAAGATTATGCTCTCAGTGTATGAACTTCCAAAGTGAAATTGCCTGAATCATTGCAAATTGTTCGCACATCACCCTGCATTTTCACTTCTTTTCCACACTCCGAATTTTGAGAACATTATTGGAAGCTCAACAGCATGGGTCTTGTTGCTTCCATATTTTATCCCTTGGAGAAATGAATCTGCATTATCTTGGTTTTGGATGTGTGAAAAACTCTCAAATATTATTTCCTAATATATTAATTATTTCACCAAAACTATTGTTAGATTTCATTAACACCTGGCTATTTGCTTGTTAGCCAACTTCATTATTGTTTCTATTTATGTTTAATATTATTAGTTGATGAAAACTTAAAATGGCTTTATTTTCTTCCTTTAGTTCTTCCGACATCATTATAAAGAAACTTTCATAACACCAAGCAATTTTCTTTTAAAATCCTGTTTTTCAAAGCCTCTCAAAGTCTTATTAATTTGCTTTCAAGAAATATAGAAATACAAAAATATAAAAACTAAATACCAGTTAACTGAACAGCACTAGTACAATTATAAATATGCTTCAGAATTTTAAACTACAAAAGCTGGGAGATTAAAAATTGAAGTTCACAAAGTTCTCTTAATCTTCTTTACAATTGTATAACCAAATTATCTCCTTCATATGCACAATATTTAATAGATAATACTAGCTAACACATTAAAAAAGTGTGAAAATGAGATAAGATAAGCCATTACATCAGCTGCCAATTCCTTCAGGAAAAATATTGTATGAATATTTTCATACATGTTCAAGATGTCCAAGGCATCCTCAAATTATTTTTATGTCATCATATTAATTTTTCTTCTTTGTCTTCAATTTTGGGGATTTTCATCAGACTGTTGATGTTGACTTTTTCATCAGAGGTGTTGATGAGGTCTTTGTAAGTGACAGTGACAACAAAATAGATTCACACAGGTTAATACTTGGGGGAGAACTGTCTTACCTATGCTCTGTGGTAATGTGTTGACAATTGCCAGGTGACTAAAATGTGTGCTGCCATATCTGTTGGCACAATTACAGTTTTCAAAATATACCTAGGGAATGTAAGAAGACTATTTGAGAAAAAAAAAAAGGAAATTCTGAGGTAAAGGGAATTCACATTCTCAGTCCCCTGCAGTAAAAACTATCATAATAAGCTAAATGTAAAGGTGAAGTGAAACTATTTTAAGGAGCTAAAGAAAGTGGTCTATATAATAAGGAGAAAGTGTAAAGAGTAGAGAAAGACTAATTACGTTACTTGAAAGGTAGGTGACTCAAAGATAAAAACAGTTAATGGCACATTGAGGAGCAACTGCACAGATGAAAAACATGTGTGTTCTCTAAGGGAGCACTAAAATGCACAGAAGATGTAAGGTCTATTGAGTCAAAGGTACAAAGAAGCATCCAACAACCTACCTGTAAGTTCAAGCAAGTCAGACTTCTCACACAGCAAAAAGTTGGCAACATTGGCAAGGTGGGTCAAGGAATTAAAGAGATAAATACTAATGAAGAAATGTAAGTAAGCATTATTGTGCAAGAGTTTGAAAACACAGCAATTGAATAACTGAATTTTAAGTATATGATTACAGGCAAAGAAAGATTATTTAGCCAGAAACCACAGTTTATGAGTAAGGGCAACAAGATTAAATTATACGTCTCATTTCCTCTTCTCCTGCTATTTGTAATGGATTCATTTTATTAGTCTTCAGGAAGTACAGGTTTCTCTTCACCTACACCAGTGTACATAACCTCTACAAGAGAGACAGATTTATCCAGCTGCTAATATAATTTATAGACCCATATTTATAAAAGTACATCTGTATACATGTCTAGATAACTGCATATTAGTGTATCCAGCTAAAGTGAAGGAGGACAAAATATATCAACAGTTGAATACATTTGCATATCCATAAGAGAAAGGCTATGAAGATTGGAGTCTATATGGAGCAGGGAATTCAGAAAAGGTTCTGAAATCTGTGTTTCTCTTTCAGTACTCTGTAAAAAAAGATTTATTTTAGAAACCTTAAAACAGACCCACCATCTTAATCACTGAAACGTACAAAACACTTCAGTTAAAAAATTTCAATACCTAATTTCAATACCTAAATACACTATATCTTAGAAAAACTGTCAGAGTTTTATATCAGGTCTGACAAGTATCTAAGTCCAACTGGTAGGAAGGCTGAAGATGTGCCCAGAAGGCACATGCACATGAAGCACACATGTATACCACATGTACACACATGTCTACAGTTGACAACATAGATATCAGGCAGAGACTCAGAGCGCTTGCATGAACAGACAGCAGAACAGCCTCATGATTCTCCTCTCTGGCTGAGCAAGGTCGGGGTCCATGAGTGACAACATACATACACATACATACGAGTTCAATCCCACCAACAGCCTGCTTCAAACTTGAAGCCTGGTTCAATCATGCAAACCTGCAGCCTGCTAGCAACTTTGATCTCAGTCTTCCCCGTTGATGGCACTGGTACACACAATCTCAAGGCTATAGCCCCACTTCTGGTAGAGATGACTGCACATACACACTTACATACAGAGATGACAAAGACTCACCTGTCCTCAATACCTGAGCACTGGGGCTGAGGATCACCTAGGAATACTTTGGCGGGGTCCAGAAAATACATCCTTTCCCACCTGCAATTGTTTTCCCCTGCTCCTCTAGGCTTGCATGCAGGTAAGTTTTTGATGATCTGATGGCACCTGTAATGGGCTGAGGGGTATCTGGACCAGGGTATTTTTTTGGACTCCTCCTCCTGCCATTGTCTTCATGCTCCTTAGTGGATGTACCAATTTTATCATGTAACCTAACAAAACCCAGCATATTAAAGAAAATAACGAGTTTGAAAATCACAATCTGCCACAATTGAAACAATTTTTTTGCAGTGATATATAGGATCTTTACAATTTTCTTAGTCAACATAGAATTTAATTTTGCTATCCTAAGCCCCATTTTTGCAATTTTGAAAGGCTAAACAAAAGCATATAGAAATAAGAGTTAGACTTGCAGTTATAGGCAAAAGCATTATGCACCTTATGTCAAGCTGACACCATTTTCACTAAGGCAATATACCTGCTTTTAGTGTCCCTGTTTTTCTTCCACTGAAATCAACAGCAAACACTGCAATATTTCTACAGTCCCACACTGAGAATATGCTAAATATTCTTCTCCTGATTAACTTTTTTTTTCTCCAAACAGGTATTAACACTTGGCACTTTGGTAAATCTGGGCAATAAAGTGTGATATTTTGCTTTTTCCCAATCAAGAAAGATGTAAAGTAAGTTATTTTCATATGCAGATTGGCATTACTCTCCTCTCATAAAAATGAAAACTTAAATGAATGTTATAAGAATTTAGATATTAGTGGTTTTTTTCTAAAATTAAAATAAATATGGAATTTTTTAATAAAGTTGCAATCTTTCAGAAGCATTGTGATAAACTTTAAATAACAGCCATAGTAAAATATACATACACAGAGTGAGATGAGCAAGATATCCTGAGATCTCCAAATGACAGTTTATCAGAAGAAGAAGAAACAACACATGAAAACTCTCCAATCCATTACTTATTTAAACTATTTTTCCTTTCTGCAGCCAGCCTGTTTCCCTCTATCATAAAAGACATGATGCAAAACATATCAGTTGCTGGTCTGTATTAGAGGTCATCCTTTTCAGGATATGTTCATGGACTAATTACAAGCTGGTGTAGAGATGAAGAATCTTTACTTCTTTATAGACAGATGTGGTTTTAGCTGATATTAGAGGATATTATTTTTCCATGTACCTGCTTTTCAGGAAAAGGTAACTTTTCAAGTTGTTCTCAGAAATATCTAAGTTGCAATTGAACTGAAATCACTTATCAATTTAAGTAAACAACGGTGAACGTAGAGAAGAAAGAACACCGTATTCTCCAGAGAATGCCTGAGCCACACAGTTCATGTCAGAAGGCAGGCAAGTCACCAGACATACATATTAACATCTGGTTGTGTTTTTTCCTCATTTACTGAATGGTTAATGTAAAGACCACGATCCACAATGGTGAAAGTGCTAAGAGTTAAAAGCTACGGCTGAAGAGTATTTAAAACTGAGCTTTCAACATACCATGTAACCTGCAGTACTCAGAGTATTGAGTTATTTAGATGCTGCTGAATGTTCAGTAAGACATTTTCAGAATAAGTAGGAAGCTTTCTAAGTCTTGGAGAATCTTAATGTTTGAAATGTACTAATTTAGTCCAGAAAACTGTGGGTTTAAAGCAGCAATCTCCAAACCAGGTGACTACATATACTACTAAATTTTAGCAAATATGATAAATAACTCTTTGCTGGATCAGTATCTAACTTAAAATATTAGGTAGATAGTAAGGTCTACTCCTGTGTCTCTAATTCTTTCTCTCATACCCATTGACATTCATAAAGCCGTCTCCAAAGGCAAGATAGATTCTGAGAAATCTATTTTGGTCATATATTTTCCAATATGATCTGTCTATTTCCATCTTATTACGTCTTTCTAGCTTATTGCAAAATGTTTCTGTAAGGTAAATTTGATCCAGGAAATTATATTTCTTAGAAAAAGAAGCAATTCTGGAAAAAATATTTGTGTTCATTTTGACTTTAACCATTATTATTGAGGAATAGCATTAATGTCTTTCCCTTTACAACCAGTCAGTTCAACCAAAACCAGAATAGAATTCCAAGTGTAAGTATGAATAAGGAGTGCTGGTTGGTAGGAATTTTAATTCAGCTCCACTTGAAAGGGTTTAGTCTAACCAATAGAAGAAACATAAGAGGTCTCTTGTATCTCTCTGGTATGTGGCCATGACAACAGCTAACACTGACACATCAGGTGGTAAAATCAGATCAATTATGTGAATGCTAATTGACATTAGCAAATAAATTATTTCTGTACACATGCCTCAAAAAGCCTCATTCTTTCTCCACTCTGTCTGTACTCTGTCACTTGTAGCAATACAGCTGGGTGACCTCAGGACACGTGGCAGTGATTTAACTGGGACTCAGCAAGCTTGTGAGTTACAAGGCAACCATTGCTGAATCAGTCTCAAGACTGATGATTTCAAGCTCATGAAGTAACAACCTTATCTTTTATCTTAATGACATTAATGCCTAATTTAGAATTAACAGCCTCAAAATTCAGAATGAGGTACTAATTAATGGTTTTATTTCTTTGTGATTTGTCTGTCTTTTAACTTTCTGTTAAAAACAGTGAGTCCAGGAAAGATGATCTCCTCAAATCCATCCCTTCCCTGCTGAGGAAAGTACAGCAGTTGTCATCCAACTGTCTGCCCAGGTAGTCCAGGATGAAAGCAATGGCCAACAGGACAACTCTTTTATGTTTATGGTCAATTTGCATGCACGTTTCTGGTACTTTTAATGAATTAAACATAGAAACAGACACTATTTCTTCAGAACATACAAGTACCATTCACAGTGAAGTGACCCTCCCACAGTGATCTTTAAGCTGCTATAATGTGAGGACTTATGTCAGGATGTGAGTATGACTGTGTGTATATGTAGATAGGAACTGAAGCAATCTTATATTTACTTGGTTCAATGATTAACAAAGTCACAGAACATAATTTCAAAAGAAGGAATGTAAAACACTGTTGACTTGTATGATGAGAGAGAAACCAATATGCCACAATGCCATACCAGTAAATATATTTTTTTTTCCCATCTTATTTAAAAAAAATATATTTTTTTGTAATTTAACTGTATGGGGTCTTGCACATGAAATTGTTTAATTTTTATTCTTCATGGATTGAGAAGATTGTTGTATCATATAAAATGTTTATATAAATAAAACACAAGGCAATGTAGCATTTAAAACTGTCAAGTTCTTTAAAAAATATAAAAGCAGTCTATACAGCCCTGATCTTTCTGCCTCTTTGATGTCTGAGAAAATAAAAATGATGAATTTACATTCAGTATAACAAAAGTGAAAGTATTCCAGTGCATTTATAAATAAACGGCATCCATGTACATAAATTACATTCCTCTCAATTTGAAGCACATTAAAGAAAGAAGACCTAAGCTAAATGTATTGAAACTCCTTTTCTCTTGAATTTGCAATGCACTAAAAAAATTGAATGGCTAATAACAGCAACATTCTTTATTTTCATTATTTCCTCTTTTTTTTTTTTTTTTTGATAAGGCATTTGAGCAAAAACTAGGTAGGTCTACAACATTGTACTACTATGTGATAATTTTTTAAAATACTAAGGTGAGTTCAAAGGTGAGGAAAAAAAAATCTGTGAAGTTATGAAAAACTCTATAAGATTACATTGTAAGTGACCAATTTTTTGTGTTATCAATTCCAGTTCCAGAATCCTGATTTAAAACATAAATCACTCCCAGTCTCATATTCTTCCACCCACCTTCTGAAAGCCAACAGAAAATCAAAATACTCCAGAAAATAGAATGTCAGAATAAGTGATTTTTAATAGTTTAAGATGAGTAGCAGTAAACGGGACTAAACAATTTTTTCAGTAATATGATGCAACTTCCTAGAAACTCTTTCTCCGGTCAGGTTAGGGAAGGTTTAAAAAGTCTTTATAAGGTGTAATTATTACCCTGCAACACAAAGTAATTAGAGACCAAAGCTCATAAAGGCAATAGAATTAGTTTGGACTTTCAGTAAAGGTGCTGTTGATATTGATAACTTTATCTCAATTATTTCTAATTTAAATTTAAGGAGTGCTAAAATGTGCACATCCTCTTTTTCCCCTGCTTTAGTATACCTGTCCTAGATCAACTGGTATACCTTGCTCATATACTATATTTTTTGCCCACTGCAGAGTCACGGAATCACAGAATTGTCAGAGTTGGAAGGGAACGTCTAGACTAGAGATCATCTAGTCCAACACCCCTGCAAAAGCAGGATTGCCCAGAGCACATCACTCAGGACTGCGACACAGCAGGTCTTGAAAATCTCCAAAGAAGGCAACTCCACAACCTCCCTAGGCAGCCTCTTCCAGTTCTCTGTTACCCTCACCGTAAAGAAGTTCTTCCTCAAATTTGAGTGGAACTTTCTATGTTCCAGCTTGTGCTCATTGCCCCTCGTCCTGTCACTGGGAGCCACTAAAAAGAGTCTGACTTAATCTTCCTTCAACCTGCCCTTCAGATACTTATAAGCATTAATAAGATCTCCCCTCAGCCTTCTCTTCTCCAGGCTAAACAGACCCAGCTCTCTCAACCTTTCCTCATAAAGGAGATGCTCCAATCCCGTAATCATTTTAGTTGCCCTACACTGGACTCTTTCCAGTAGCTTCCTGTCTCTCTTGAACTGGAGAGCCCAGAACTGGACACAATATTCCAGTTGTAGCCTCACCAGTGCAGAGTAGAGGGGAAGAATGTCGTCTCTTGACCTACTGGTCACACTCTTCCCTATGCAGGCCAGGATTCCCTTGGCCCTCTTGGTGACAAGGGCCCATTGCTGGCTCATGGATAATTTACTCTCTACCAAGACACCCAGATCCTTTTCCTCAAAAGAGCTTTCCAGCAGGTCCAATCGTAACCTGGCATTCTTCATTCCCAAGTGCAGGACCCTACACTTGCCTTTACTGAACCTCATTAAGTTCTTCTCTGCCCAGGTCCAGGTCATGCTGGATGGCAGCACAGTCCTCTGGATTGTCAGCCAGCCCTCCCAGTTTGGAATCATCAGCAAACTTGTTGAGGATACGCTCTGTCCCCTCATCCAGGTCATTTATAAATATGTTGAACAAGAGTCACTGGAGTTATTCCAGTTAAACTAATTCTAGAGTGACAGCTCAAGAGGGAAGTGAAAGTTCCTTATGAAATTTGCTTCTATATTTCAAAAAAAAATTTAAAACAACTACAACAAAACCCAAACCAAAACAAACAACCAAACAAAAAAACAAACCTAACCAAATCAAAGAACGCCCCCAAAAACCCACCAGAAATCACCCCAAAATCACAGGATACCTAAGGTAATAAATAGTCTCTTCTTTTCTTCCTCTGACCCAGAATAGGTCCTTTGCTAATATGGTGAACAATTCTGAAAATCTCAAAATTTCTATTTTTTTGAAAGATCCTAAGTCTTCCCCTCAACAGTACTACAGAAGTGCACTAAAATTACCTTGATATTAGTATATGGTGTAAATAGATACCACTAGATTATTTTAGAGATTACTTCTATTCACTAAAAGCAAGTGACAGGAAATTGATGATACTATACCCCGAAAATATAGTTCTTTGACAATTCCTTCACAATTAATGCATATATACGAAAGGAAAAGGACAACCTTGGACAATAAACATTATAGCCAGCATTCATGATTGCAAGAGGACATTCCAGGACATAATCATGTGCTAAATAGTGTACTATCTGTTATTGCAGTTGTAAAATACAGTTACCAAAAATTTGTGAGGCAATTGAATTTTGTCTATGTGTAGTGAGAGATACTTGACACTCTCTAAAGCTCCCTTTCTGAAAATAAACTGATTATTCACCTTCTAACAGAGAACAAAATAAAGAAAAGAGGGGAGCAAAAATCCCCAATCTTAAAGCCTTTAGCAGAGAGAAACAAGATCATGCAGCATTCAGAACAAGTACACAGTTTCCAACTAATCCAGTTTCATGGTAACTCTCTTTGGAGATGTCTGCACAGGAATGAGCTTTGTTCTCTCACAGATTGCTATTCACTATTTTCCACTCAAACTACAGCAAGGCTGTTCTATCCTCTCACCTGAATATCAGAAAACAAGCTCCAGAGTTTTCTTCTCTGAAACCAAGCAGTTATGTATAGTGCCAAGTACTTTAAACAAGCAAATAGTTCTCATTACTCTTACACACATCACCAGCAGAAGTGCTATGTGGTGCACTATACTGCTGGGAGAAAGTTTTGAGGATTTATGTTGAAAAAAACCATTATACTCTATTTTAGGGCACCTGTATTATTGTGTACATGGGAAAAAAATGGATAAAAGACATTTTTCTTCTTTGGATTGGTAACCCATCAATTTTAAAAATGAAATTAAAAAGGTGTGTAGTCTTATACCAATATCTGCCACAGCTCCATTACTGCTGTAAAGAATAGTAATTTGACAATGCAAATCACAGGTTTGATATTGATTTGAACTAATTGAGTTGTTCTTAGTTATGCTTTACACTTTTCCTTAATAATAATATAATAATGTATCTATCATTTACAAAGAGTGGGAGCACTGAAGATGAGGGTCCATCATGTTGCCTGTTGTACTGCTCTAACACAGATGAGGGTACAATGCTGATAACATGTCAAACCTTCCAACTCTTTCTAAAAGCTGCACTCTTGGTGCTGGTAAAGAGGATAATGTATAGGGAGGAGTGTGATCACCACCTCCAGCTGCTCTGGCCCAGGACTCTTCTGCTTAGCTGCTGGAGTGCAGCCCAGTGCCCTAGGGACCTGGGGTCTCTTCCCAGGCTGAGGGATGCAGCTGCTGCTTTCCTTTTTGCATATTCAACAAGTAATGAAACTGAGCATGTATTCCAGAGACACATAGACAGACACATATACATACAGGTACATACACACACACAAAGGACACTGAGACACACACACACACAGAGGACATGGACACGGCTGGTCACACAACTGCCACAAACAAGGCACTGCCTTCAACAGCCACATAAAGGACTCACAACTCACATTTGTAAAAAACAAATACAGACAGATAAGTCCCCACCTCTCCTGGTAGAGAGAGAAGGTCATTAGTGCAAGAACATACACAAAATGTTCATAAGGACATGTACATTCACAGATTCCCCAAGTACCAGCTCAGTTTTCCTGCCCACCCCATATCTCAGCCCAGATCCTGGGCCCTGGACTCTCCTGCTGGTCTAGCTTGTTGCTCACTACTAAACATGCAGCACTCACACCCTTATCCTACAGGCATTCCACAAGCACAAGTCTCCCTGCACATACCAGCATGGACCCTCCACCCACCTGGTTACCTAGCACAGGCCCTGGACTCTCCTTACCCATTACCCATCCAGCTTGAAGTTTGCTGGAGAGTTTACACACACATCACATGCACACCTAGCTTGGGGAAGATGCAAATCTGGCACCAGATCAGGCTGTGACCTTTGGTGCAGTGTGCCATGCTGAGCCCTTTTCTCACCTCACTCCCACCAGTATTCCAAGTACATTGTTCCCACCCTAGTGGCTGGAGCTTAAAGATTCCCCTCTCACTCCAGTTCTGATGCCATAGGCCAGGTCTGACTCCAGCTGGAACTATATATATTTCATCCCTAACATACAGGCCTCACCAATAACTGGAATTTAGTCCTTCCAACACACAAACACACAGAATAGAGCATGACAGTGTGTGGGAATATAGTTAAGGAAATATTTAATAAGAAGAAAGGACATACTGCAATCATCAGATACAAAGAGCAGCCAAACAAGCATACTGTCTAGATTCATTTTACATACAACCTGTCCCTTTTATATCTTTTTCTGTCTATCCCCACTTTGTTCTCCCCATCCTCCCTTCCACCTTAGTCCCCTCAGCAGTTTGTTCAGTTCTTTTGATTTTCACACCCCTTCCAGCCTAGTCCAGCATCCACTCCTGGATTACAATTTTATGGATTGCAAACTCCATATTGATCTGACACCTGTAGTTTCTTGATAGCCCATCAGTTAAGTGGTGAGATTTGTTTCTCCTTATTGTCTCTATGTTTGTTTTGTCAGTCTGTGACTTTTGTTTCTGGTTTATCCGTTTTTCCTTTAGATTTCCAATTTTCATGGTCCCCATCTAGATAAACTCACTGGAACAATCATCCTCTCATTTTCACATGCTCTACCAATAGATGAAAATGACTGTCTGCTTCCTCTCAGCACCATTGGCAAGTCAGGTTTGTGTCCTTGTAAATTTGGTTTATGGCTTTCTCCTGTTTTTATTATCCCCTTTTTTTGGATAATTGACCAGATACCCCTAAAGGAGCAGTCACTCTCCTTTCTACCTACCCTTACAGGTACCAATGACTTTTTAAGATTACTGAACAACAATTACTTGTTAAAATTTTCTAGCAATGTAAAACTTAAAAAAAAAGAAATATAAAAAATTCTGGAGAACATACACAAAGAAGGACAAAAGAAAGAACAGATTATGTATCACCGTACCAAAAGATTTCTCCATACTCTGTTGTTTCCCCCACTAACACCCTTAGTTTTTGCCATATGTATTGTTGACAACATTTTGTGAAATAGTTTCCTGCTGTGACACTAACAGTTTTGCTAAGATACCACAGGTATCACTACTGTAGATTTAGGACAGATAAAAGAGTAATGTTGTGGAAAACTCTAAAATGACATTACTACTACAGGACAGAAACAAAAGATGGACATGAAACAGAAAACAGAATCATAAATCTCCAAGTGTTTGGAAAAGTCTCTGGAGCTTTCAGAAACTTTCAAGCTTCTGAGTTTAGGTTTTTCAGGTTTGGGGGGTGTTTGGTTGTTTGGTTTTTTTCTTGCTAAAAAGAGAGAAGAAAATAAAAGTTTCTAAATTATGAAAATTTACAGAACTTAACAGAAAATCACTGAACCTTAGCCTACACGGAAATCAATACTTTGCTTACAATAAACACAGTTTATCAGGGTTAAACACAGTTTAAGGGGTTTTTGTTACCTTCTTATACAATCAGCCCTCAAATAAGCTTCCTCTTGGTCTCACTGGTTTCCTTACCAATAACTCAATAGATTCTTCTTTACATTTACAAACTCTCTGGATTTGAATCTACCAATAGTTACAGGCATTCTGTCCTACAAAGTGATTCAGTATATCTCCTACTTGCATAATTGTACATGCATAATTGTATATGCATAATTGTACTTGCATATAAGAGTATAAAAAAAAGTGCTTGAAATGAATAATTTAGATTAGAAAGAAACCATGTCAAGCATGCCTTCACTATCCTTCATCTTGAACATTGCTTCCCTATTCACAGTCACATACCCAACTCATAACTAGTTTGCAAAAGCAAATTTAATAGTCTCAACTACTGCTATTTTTTTTCCCTTGAACCTCTCAGCCATTTCTCAAATTGTATGACCAGACCTTCAGCTGGTTTAGTTTAACACTTTTTCAGAAAAGTCAGTAGAGCAAAGTCAAAACACACTTGCAAAGAAACTTTTCCTCAAATATGTTGCCTTTGTTTTCACCTATGTCCATCTCTGCACTTCTGATCACATCTATGTTTTCTGCTACCTCACAATCCTCTCACCTCATGCCAATAATTTGTTGCCATAACTGATCCCTTTATAAAAAATAAATGTTATATAAAACCTGTTAAAATAAAAATAAAAACAATGAATATTGAGTTAAAGTAGCACATTAAGCGGTAGACTTCCAGAAAGAGCTAAGAAGGGAGTTACTGGTATAACTACAACTTGTACTGTAGGAAAAGATGAAGAGAGAGTGAAAGAAAGTAGGATTTGGGATGATTATGAAATATGAACTCCTGGAAGCCTGGGAAGTTTATTACAGAAACAATTTAAAAATGTGTTCCTAGAGACACCCAAATGAAAGTATTCATTAGACAGAAGATTATTTGTAGTCAGAAAGTGCCTATGAGAAAAATAATGACTGAAGCATCCTTAAGTGAGAAAGAAAAAGGATACAAAGTGAGAAGGGTGCAGAAAAAAATATCCTATTAGATAAGAACCCATAGCAACATGAATAGAACCAAAAAGCAATTATCTGTCATAGAATAATGAGAAAATATGCATGGAAGGGATTCTTATTATCCATGTTGCTAGATGAGAAGCTAAACATGAGCCAGGAATGTGTGCTTGCAGCCCAGAAAGCCAACCACATCCTGGGCTGCATCAAAAGAAGTGTGGCCAGCAGGTTGAGGGAGGTGATTCTGCTCCACTACTCCACTCTTGTAAGACCTCTCCTGGAGCACTGCGTCCAGCTTTGGAGCACCCAATACCAAAAGGACATGGATCTGTTGGATCCAACAGCTATTCCATAACTTGAAATAAAACAATCTCTCTTTTAAATCCACTCCAGCAGATAACAGCAAGAAGACTAGGAATCTGCCCTCAAATTTATTATTTTTAATGTCTGTCATTCTACTTTTTCATTTAATGATTTGGTTCACTGACTCTTAAGAAGCAATAGAATTTCTTTTACTGAATAATGAAAATGTTCTTCTGAATTATTGCTTTCTTTTTTTTTTTTTTTATGTTGGTTTGTGGTTTTACACAACATAGCACAGGTTTTCAGTTTATTTTCCTTTCTATATGCTGACACACAGTAGGGTTACACACCAGTGATATTATACAAAATACTTCAGGAGATGCAAGGCAGGGACTGAGGAATGAGAAACAGTAGAGCTACTTAGCTCTGTTAAAACCATAGAGAACAATACTGGTTTCCACCAACCCTATAAGTGTTTATCTTTACAGAGAGTTACAAGCCTTTATACGTCTCACTACTTTTAACAAACTAAGCATCTTTTCCACTGTTTTACAGCTTTATTTTAACACATGCAACCGTAACAATTATGAGAAGCTGCAGGATGTTATGGTGATTACTTTTTATAGCTAACATCTCCTCAGAATACCAGCTTTCCTTGGCAAGAAATATTCTTTGTAAATATTCTTTAGTGACCAGGCAAAAAGTGAACAACATAATAAGTGAAGTGTTAAATATATGTGTAAAATAGATCTCTATTTATTTCTAATATTCATTCTTATGCACATATTTAATATAAATATATGTGCATACAAAAATATACATATATACAAATATGTCTGCAGAGCAAAGTTTCAACTGATATTTCAGTGCATTGAAGATACTTAATTTGAGATTCGTTTCATATGGTTTGCATTTTCATCAGCAGTCTTAATACATACTGGGTGAAAGACATATTTCACACATGTATAAACATTATTTGGAAAACCTGCAGCTTCTTAAAAGTACCAGCCCAGAAAGTAAATCCTCAGGTAATTTAGTCTGTTGTCAAAAGCCTCAGGTACAGACAGATTGCAAGTTGAAGCAGTGTAGATGAGGAAGACAAGGGAGTAAGAAGCTGAAGATGAAAACATGGAGAAAAAGGCTGCTTTAAGACATTGGGAATCACAGGTAGAGAGGGTGTTGTGGGGGAGAGTGTCAAATGCTTTGCATATGTCCACATGGATGATGTCAGTTGCTCTTCCCTTGTCCACCAATGCTGGAATGTCATCATAGAAGATCACCAAATTTGTCAGGCATGAGTTGCACTTAGTGAAGCTATGTCAGCTTTCACTGATCAGATCTTGATTTTCCATGTATTTTAACATAGCTTCTAGGAGGATCTGCTTGATGATCCTACCAGATACAAAAGCAAGACTGACTGATCTGCAGTTCCCTTGATCTTCCTTTTTTCCCTTTCTGAAAGTGGGGGTTGCGTTTCCCATTTTCCAGTCATCAAGAAGTTAATTGGACTGCCATGACTTCTTAAATATGGTGTGCAGTGGCTTGGCAACTTCATCCTCCAGTTCACTCAGGACCTGTGGACGAATCTCATTGGGTCCCTTGGACTTGTATACCTTCATGTTTTTCAGGTGGTCTGAAATTTTGTCTTCTGCTACGGTGTATTGTTACTCATTCTCCCAGTCCTTGCTTTGCCTTCTGTAGCTTCGGTGATGCAGCTTAGAGCCCTTCCTGGTGAAGCCTGAGGCAAAAAAGTCATTGAGTACCTCAGCCTTGTCCATGGTCCAGCCTGGTCCAGATGACCAGTCTCCGTTTCCTTGCTGAGAGGGCCCACATTTTCCCTAATTTTCCTTTTGTCACTGATATACCTATAGAAGATTTTCTTGTTGCCCTAGTGAGTTTTAACTCTGTCTAGGCTTTACCTTTCCTAACTTGATCCCCGTCTGAACAAGTTGGAAATAGTTATTGTAGAATGGAATAGAATAGAATGCTTTGGAAAGAACTATTGTAATTGAAAAACAGAAAAATAGAATCTCTTTTGCTGTTATCCTACCTTTTTCTACCTTTAATTTGTCTAATATTTAAAATAAACTAAGCTAATTTTCAACATTCAAAGTGTAGTCACCTTTAAACTTATATAACAGCATAAGAGAAGAGAAAATCCTAGAGGAAAGACAAAAACCAAAAAACTGTTCCATTATAAACACAGCTTCACAGGGGTAGAGTTCTCAGTAGAAACAAAATATAAAAATATACCATATTCCACAAATAAAATAACTCTTGAGGTCATCTACGTATTTTATTTTTGCTCATTAAGGTGACCTATTCCCTGACCTGTGACTCTGTTTCACTCTGAAACTAATGAGGAATGCAAAGGTCTTCTTAGCTCATGAAAATAAAAATGTATTTTAATCCTCAACATGCTATGTATTTGTTTCCTATTTAAAGCTTTTAAGGATTGTTTCTTTCAAAACTCTTTGAAGGAAACAAAACATACTCTTTCTTGTTGAAAAATAGTAAGAGATATACAATAGTCTATAGTACATGTCATCTTATTGTGCTGAATAATCAACTAACTCTAACTTTCAAAAAAGTTCTTTTTTTATTCCTCTCCTCTGTTGCAATTTGCTTAAGATTTCTTTTTAAATAACCTAAATAGTAAAAATAAATAAATAAATAAATACATATCTCTAAAATTTGTTTAAAACTCAGCATTATTTCTTTTACAAGAAATGGTCTCTAGTTGATTCATGCAGGTTCTATTCATCAATAATGTTTGGGACCACAAACACGGAGTATGAAATATATTCCTGAGATTGAGGAAAATTTTTAGGATTTATGACCAAAAATATAAGAGCATTTTGTAGGTGTTCATATTTTGCAGTTGCAATGTGGATCTGTTTAATCATGAGATTTAGTTGTCATGTACAAGTCAGATTACCTACATACTGTTTGTTTTATGACTGTCATCCTGAAATTCCCAGCCTGATATTAGTCATTTCAAATGGCTTATAGAGTAGTTGAGGCCAGTCAAAGATCAAGTGGAGTCTACTCATTCATCTTTTCTCTTGTTCATTCTTCATATCATTGTTGTGACAATAAGATTATTCTTAGGCAATTACAGAAGGCAATTACAGAATCACAGAATTGTAGGGGCTGGAAAGGGCCTTCAGGGATCATCTAGTCCAACCTCCCTGCCAAAGGAGATTCACCTAGAGAAGGCTGGACAGGGACAAATGCATCCAGGCAGGTTTTTAATATCTCTGGAGAAAGAGACTCCATAACCTGCCTGGGCAGCCTGTTCCATTGTTCTTGTTACCATCAAAGTAAAGAAGTTTTTCCTCATGTTGAGACATAATTTCCTGTGTTCTTGTTTGTCTTCATTGCACTTTGTCCTGTTTGGGTAACACTGAAAAGAGTCTGTCCCCATCATCTTGATCTCTTGACACCCACTCTTTAGATATTTATGAGCCTCTAAGTCATCTCATCTCCAGGCTAAACAGACCCAGCTTTCTCAACCTTTACTCATAAGGGAGATGCTCCAATCCCTTAATCATCTTTGTTGCCCTACGCTGGACTCTTTCCAGTAGTTCCCTGTCCTTATTGAGTTGGAGAACCCAAACTAGGACACAGTACTCCAGATGTGGCCTCACCAGGCCTTCAACCTGCTGGACATGGTCTATTTAATGCACCAGAGGAGACCAGAGGAGATTAATTAAGATGATAATGCCTGTCCTATACATATAAGAAAGCTTTACCATTGTAATACATCATCAATTAGTCAATATATAAAATAGACATTTTCAGTAACAGACCAGTTTTTTAGGAATTGGTGTTCCGTATTTCACCCAGAATTTTTGTAGCCTTTTCCAAAACACTAAAACTGAAAATTGCATCAAGCATCTGACCTACTAGTGAAGTGCTCTCTATGCACGTATGCAATATTACTGCATGAAAGTACAGTAAAATGTTTTAATTATTTATGGCAATTGCACAGTTGCTCATTAGCAGCTGTACATGACTGCAATGAGTTCCGATATTCCCAACATATGATTTATGTATGGTGGTTACATTGGGATTCGCAAATCTGCAGTAGTTAGATAAACTGGTTTATGCCTGGAAATATTGGTCAACTACAGAAAAGAAATATGTTTTACTAAATTCCTTAGAGATGATATTTCCAAGAAAGGCAGCAGCAAGAAAATTCCCATAATAGAAAAGAAACAGGCCACATTCTGTTATCAAAACTTTATCTGGGCTTACTGAGTGTTTATGTTCTGCTAACAATGTATGACTGCCTACTTCTCTATCTTGTAAGCACCAGCTTTCACAACAGTACTAATATATACGTGATATGCTGTTATACCCTTCACAGACTAAAATGGAACCCAAAGAAACATTTAGATTTAATGCTACTTTTTAAAGGACTCCTGTTTTTGTCACCCCATTGAAAACCCTCTTCATATATATAGCAGATAAAAAATACTATATCTGCTCTACAAAACTGTCCTCTATACTCACACAAATATCCATTAACCACTAACAAAATGGTCTGACGTCCTCTGCAACCACTCCTGCTTGCCTGATACATCTAAAATACAGAATAGAGCATTGAATGTTCTGTATTTTGAATCAAACATTTTAAGTTAAGTTCATTTCATTGATATGACAACTGGATAACCTGGACAAATGCCAGGGGCCAAAGAATCTCTTTTCATAAACCTTTCCTCCAATTATGTTTATTTTACATTCAAACAGGAGATTAAAGACTAAAACATTAAACTCAAAAGTTAATTTCACCTGCAATCAATTAACTTAGACTTTTCTTTATGTGAGGAAAAGAAACCAGGATTTCCCTGTTAGGATGGAATCTAGCTCTAGAAATGAGCTCTCAGGTACAGCAGACTCAGCATCATGGAATTTAAAACAGAAATGAGTCATGAAGTTTGAAGTACATTAATCAAAATATGGAAATGAACAATTCAATATTTTAAGAGCTCAAATAAATCAACATGTACTTATGTCTGACATTAATGGTAAAATTAGTCCTGAATTAATAAACTCATTGCTCCTGGACTAGAGTTTGAAATCATACAGCGTTTTGGCTTGACAGAAAGTACAGTGTTTTACTTCTAAATTAAGTGCTTCAGCACATGATTTGCTTTTATGAAATAATCCAGGGTGATAAAATCTTTATTTTTTTCTTTGTTTAAATATTTTCAGAATACAAAAAAATTCTATAGCAAGAGTTAATAATTTATCCCAGTGTCTGAAGAGAAGTGTGTTTTATGCATTTATGAATCCAATCGTTTAAAAATGTGAGAGGAAATGAAAAATAATTTAATGAAAAAAAAAAATTCAGCAAGACCAATTTCATCATGTACTGGGGAAATACCACAGCTCTGTCTCCACAGTGAAGTTTAGAAAAGAAGAAAGAAAGAAGAAAGGTAATATTTCAAGTTACTCTATCAGTGTCAGGTGGTATGAAACAAGAGAAAGTGAAAATCAATACCTATGATGTTAAATTCTATATATTTGGCAATAGCTCTGTAATTCTATTATATATCACACCTAGGATGAAATAGTTTTTCCTAGTAATCTTAACAGTGCATTATAAATAGCTATGATGCATACAAAATCAAAAGGAATTTTCTTCCTTTTTGGAACAGCTTCTGCTGTTCTGAAACTTGTTAATACAATGAAGATGACAAAGAAAAAGAGAGAGTAAAGGAAAAGAGAGAGGAAAAGCATCAGAAAATATTAGGTCCTCAGGAACTCACTGTTCAAAAGCAGGTGAAGAAACAGTTAGTAGAGCTTTATTTTTTAATTCCTTTTTGGGTTAAAAGTACTATACCAACATAAGGAACCAGAAGTCCAAACTTCCCTTCACTTTACTAAGTTTTAATTAGTATTGCTGAATTATACACAAGAGGAGAAGGGTCTGGGTGTCCTGGCGGATAGTAAATTATTCATGAGCCTGGCCTGCATAGGGAAGAGGGTGTTGGACTAGATGATCTCTAGAAGTTCCCTTCCAACTCTGACAATTCTGTGATTCTGTGAAGACCTATTTTATAGGTTGGTTCTGGGTTTTTTTTCCTTTAGCAAAAGTTATGTCCTAGAGACAGTAGGTAAATGGGTCTATTTTTTCCCCAGTTTCAAAATATTGTCCATTTCTTGTTGTCCTCAGTCTGGCAGGGATACCGTTAATTTTCCCCAGGACCTAGGTGGAGGGAGAGGGGGAAGAGGAAGTGCCCCCTGGGGAGAGCAGTGTGGTCAGGGGCATCCTGGGTGGGGTCAGCAAGTGGCGGTATCATAGTTGAGGTTGTATATTCTTCCGTCAGTGTTATTGTTGTTGTTTCTTTCTCCCTTTGCTGTTCTGTTAAATTGCCTTTGTCTCAACCTACGAGTTTTGCCTTTTTCTTCCAATTTTCCCCTCATGGCCTCAGCAGCAGTGAGGACTTTGGCCTCTGCGAGTGGCTGCCATGTGGTCCTTTGTTGCTGTCTGAGGCCAAACCATGACACTTGTCATAAACTTAAAATGCTTGTTGATTTTCCTGGGGTTTTGGACTGCCTCATATTTGTTTACTGGCATTAAGTAGTACCTATAGCAGATTTTGTGGTGGGTTGACCTTGACTATCTGCCAGGTTCTCACCAAGGTGTTCTATCACTCCCCCTGCTCACGGGTCAGGAGATAGAAAACACAGTGAAAGTCTCATGGGGTGAGATAAGGACAGCATTTACCATCACTGATATTTACCATCATGGGCAAAACCATGGGCATAATCAACTTGGGAAAATTAATTTAATTTATTGCCAATCCAATCAAATAAGTGTAGAATAATGAGAAATAAGAAGAAATCTTAAAACACCTTCCCCCATCCCTCCCTTCTTCCTAAGCTCAACTTCACTCCCAATATCTCTGCCTCCTGCCCAGAGTGGCACAGGAGAATGGGGAATGCGTGTTGCATTCAGTTTATAGTGTGTTGCCTCTGCTGCTTCTTCCTCCTCACACTCTTTCCCTGCTCCAGTGTGGGGTGTGGGGTCCCACCCTCAGGAGACAGTTCTCCACTGCAGTATGAGTGTTTCCTATCAGCTACAGTCCTTCATGATCAGTTTTAGCTTGGATTCTTTTCACAGGGTGCAGTCCTTCAAGAATGGTCAATTTGAGTGTGAGCCCCCTTTGGGGCCACAGGTCATGCCAGAATACCTGCTCTGGTGTGAAGGATCTAAGGGTACATCCGCATGCTCTGGTATGGGATCGTCCACAATGTGGATACCTGCTCCACCATGGACCATGGGCTGCAGGGGAACAACATGTGTCACCATGGCCTTCACCACAGGCCACAGGGGAAACTCTGCTCCAGGGCCTGGAGCACCTCCTCTCCATCCTTCTTTACTGCCTTTGGTGTCTGCAGGCTTGTGTGTCTCACATATTCTCTTTTCTCCCAGTGCTGTTGAGCAGCAGTTTTTACTCTTTCTTAAATATGTTATCACAGAGGTGCTACCACTGTTGCTGATGGGTTCATATTTGATCAGCAGTGGGTCTGTCTTGGAGCTGGTTGAACAGCATGGAGCGCATGGAGAAGCTTCTGACACTTTCTGAAAGAAGCCACCCCACCACCCTGCCCCACCCCCCCCCAGCCAAAACCTGTGCACATATATGAAATATGTATGCCTGTACCATCATATATAGCATGGGTAATTCATTAAAAAGATGATATCTTGGAAAATGAAAACTATTTGTGAAGTATCTTATATAATCTTAGTGCTATATAAATTAATAATGATTTAAAGATTCACAAGAAGCTGGTATGGGACAAAGCTGGGGTGGCTGACCCAAACTAAGCAAAAGAATATTTGACACCATGTGACATCATATGCAGTATATAGCTGCAAGAGCTGGCCAGGATGGCAGGAATGGGAGTAAAAGATGTCTCAGGACTAGGCTGGTAATTTCGGGTTCTGGTCAGTGAGCAGTTAAGATTGAGCATTAATCAGTTTTGTATATTCTTTATCAGCATTATTGTTGTTCTGCTTTTCCTTTGCTGTTCTGTTAAACTGTCTTTATTTCAACACATAAGTTTTGCATTTTTCTCCCGATTCTTTGCCCCATCCCACAAGAGAGGTGGGGAATGAGTGAGAGAGTGGACACTTGGTTCTTTGTTGCCAGCTGTGGCTAAAGCCCTACATTGACCTTTATGAGATTTAAAGGACTTTATTGACTTCTCATTTAAAACAGCCATAAATTGCTAATTCCTACTCTGAAAACTTTAACAATGGGAAAATGTTGCCTCATGTTACTATCTGTTCCCTTGCTCACAGAAAGAAATATCTCAATGATATTTATAAAGGCCGTGCTGCATCCTGAAGTTGGTTTTTGCTTGTTTTTTTTTTTTTTTTTTTTTTTAAATGTTATGTTCTTAGCCATATGAGAGCTGTAAAACCTTTGTCTTGACAGAAAAGCACATATTCCAGTCTTCTTAGATATTTGGGGTACTTTCCACAGTCAATTTAATACATATAGATCGACGGGTACTGTATGTATTATCAGCTACTGGTGAAGAGACAGACGATTTTGTATTTGACTCTTTGAAAGTGATTTCAAAACAGATTTAGCTTGAGAAGATGCAACATGTATTTTTTGTGTACTTTTTAACATATATTTGGAACATGGAAAACAAAGGTGCTGTGATTGAAGATAGGGCACAGCTTGATGCAAGCAAAATGTCGATTTATTGTGCGCAATCACGTGTTTATATATGTCTCCATTAGCTGCGTGTTTTAAACAGATTGGTTCATTTAACTAAACATCACTCGTTCAGCAACCTTTGATTGGTTAGTAAAAAACGACACTTTAAGTAAATTTCTACAATCAGCAGTTAGGCACTCATTGCAGAAGTTAGTATGTTTCCACAGCTTATCACTTGATACTGTCTGTTTCTCTCTTCAACATCCTTTCTCATTCTTCAACATCATTTCTCATGATTCAGCAGTCCACATTCTGTCGGTAATTTTTCACTGTCCTCTATGTCCTCCCAGGGTTTATAGCCAACAAGTTCCAGTACTTCCCTGTCTATTAGTTGCACAGTACTTGGAGTCTTGTCTTTCAGGCTTTGTCCTACACAAAGGCATTTCTCTGGCTCCATGCTTCCTTTTATCTTCTAGGATTATGTATCTTTACATATATCATACAGAAAAGGATGATTTACTCTGAAGTAGGATGTACAAACTGAGGAGTTCTAAGAAAAATAAATTAAAATTTTTGCAGAACAACTTTAAAAAAACTGTAAAACTCAACAGGATCTGGCAGGGACACAGGTATTCCAGACCATGTGAGCTGTGCCCAGGCTATTGCCACGGCGTTGTGTGAGGGAGGGTGCAGGAAGCCCCTGCTCAGGAACAAGCTAGGGCGTCTTGGTCGGTGAGCACAGTAGTTGTGCTTGTACATTCCTCAGTCAGTGTTACTGTTGTTCTTTCTCTCCTTCCCTTTGTTGTTCTGTTAAACAGCATTTGTCTCAACTCATGAGTTTTGTCTTTTACTTCTGATTCTCCCCCTGGGCTGTGGGGAGGTGGGTTTAAAGAGCGGCTCCGTGGTTCTTTGTGGCCATCTGAGGCTAAAAACCATCCCAGTCCTTTTTGGTGCACAATGTGGGCTCGAGGTGTTGAGGTAACAACAGATCTGGCCAGAGTGAGTTAAAACAAATGTGTTGTGTGCATTTACTATATTAGTTAAATAGCTGATGGTCACCATGTTGTTTTCTTTCTTCTCATGGCTGTTGTATATTGCCTTTGTATTCATTCAGAAATGAGTTTTATAGAGAAAAGTATAGGTTTCTGAGGTCAATTTAATTTTTGCAACTGCCGGTAGGGGTATGTATTTTTTGAATATTTAAAAGCAGTGGGCATCATTATCATCACGATCAACTCTGTCATCTTTCAGTGACAAATCCAGAATTATGCCTTTAAAGGAAGAATCCGATCTTGTTTCTTTGTTTCACTTTATTACTATACATCCAAAAGGCCTCTTAGCCGTCTGACAATCACTTCATATTTAATGATGGCCTAGACAGAATATCAAATAAAAGATACTATTTTTTAAAATTGTATTTTAATTTCTGAGTTCCCTTTATTGACTCCATATATTATCCAAAGGACTTCCACATCCTTTACAATTTCTATTTTAACTTCCTGAGAGTTTTTGTTTGGAAGGTTCTTTGCTTTTGTTATTGCTGTCATGGGATTAATGTCTGCAGTTGCTCATCTGGTAGCTAACAGAGATATCCACCAGAATTCTTCTTTAGACATAATGACCACTGGTTTCTTTAATGTTCTACTTTATCAAACAATTAGTCTAATGATTTTCAATAATAGCAAGGCTTGGAATGAAGTGAGTTGTTAGAAGTTAATCTCACACTAATGAGAGCCTCTTTATCTTTCCCCTGTCTTCTCAGCTGCCTCCAGAAACGTGAATGCCTCCATGCCAACCACCATGTTTCCACATAATTCATCTTCTACAAATACGACAGACACAAGTTGCTTCTGAGTGAGTAACATAACAAAGACAAATACTCATTAACAGAATAGTTTGCTGCCCAAAGCAGTTCAGATAATGTGAGCATGGAGCATCAACAAAAGTTCTTTCTTAACCTAAAACCTTGAAAGAATGCTACATTTGACATTATGTGCGTAGCACAGCAGCCACTTGCATTATTGTCTTTACTCTGCTGTTCACCTGGTCAGCTCTAACAACCTCTTTTATAGAGAACAGCAAGTGTTACAAAGCCACCTTAACCGTGCTTTCTCCTGCAGCTTACATGGGTGCAGAGAGAATGGAGAAGTGATAGATAAGCACTGAAATATTTTTCTCTGGGCAGTGGTTGAAAAGATTTGGAAAACCTGATAAACCTGTGGCATAGATTTTAAGACATACAATGCTGATCATATGTTAAAAATTTATTACTTTTTTTTTTTTTTTAAATAGTATTTCCACTATTGTCTCTTTGTTTCTGCTTTATATCTAGGTCTCTCTGATATATTTTATTGTCTTTTTTTTTGGAAAATCTTCATTGTTTTTAAAACAGCTTTTTAAAACGTTCCTGCTATGAAGAACAGACCCATAAACTTGCCTTCCCAAGCCTCTTGTTGCCTAGGAATGGGATTAAAGAATTCATAAATTCCCATTTCGTAGAAAACAAAGTATTTATACAGAAAGTTTGTGATCAGAGCTGGTTTTCCCTTGCGATTTACTTGCATGCTCTCTGCCCACTGTAGCTACAATACCTTCCATTCAGCCTTTGGCATTTGCATGGAGCTAAAGGGGGCTACTTAAATATCTGGTTTTGCCATCATCCCTGAATGAAGTTTCATTGCTGTAATGAACTTCAGATTCTGGTTGGGGATCAGCCAGTTCTCAAGCTTTTTTTTCTGACCCCAAAATCACCTTCCTAGGAATCATTTTAACTTCTTCCTTTTCTTTTCCTCCAGAATGTTTAATTCTGTTTAATTCTAATGATTCTTGTGTGAGTATACAGAGCTAAGCACACAAGGCAAGAGTGCCAGGAGTTGAACCTGTCACCAGGGTACCTGTGCATGAGTAGGGAGCAGCAGTGTGAGGAGCACACTTTGACACAAGGACTCAGAAAGGACTCTCACTTCAATATTTATGATTTACCTGAAGTGTCCTTTTAGGCTCACTTCATTAAGCATCTAACTCCTTTTGTACGACAGCTATTAGTTACGTAAGAAAGCATATTCATAGCAAAAGCATATTTGTCCTTGAGAAGAAGTAGCATTTGTACCCCTTCTCAAAAGCCACACTGCGAGCGGTGCCTTAAATACTGTGAAATCTCTGGTCTCTACTCCAGCCAGGGAAGAACTGACTGAAGGAAGGAGAAACAGGGTTCCCCACCAACCTCCCAGTCAGCCAAGAGTATGAAAATGGGAGAGAGAAGTACCTCCTTTTTTAGGAGCAGGTGGCAATCTGCAGGGAGGCTACACAGTTCGCAGGCACGTCACGCATCCTGAAAACAGTGCAAAGTAAGGGATTTTGAAGGGACGCTGTTGGACACAAAATTGGCAGCTGGACGTCTACTGGCATTTCCAATGAAAAAATGGGTCAAGATTAACAGAATGGAACAAAGGGGCTTACAAACCATAACAAATAATCATACCCACATTTCCTTTGAAAGTACTTTCATCTCTCCGTGTGCCTTTCTGTACTGTTACTTGCGTAGACGCAGCAAAGCTGAAGTGGATGACATGTTGTATCAAAATAATTTGTTATATCACAAACAGTTTGAAAAGTTTTGCATAATGCTAGCCAATGATCTAATTTAAAACAGTTATCCAAGTCCCGGTTTCAGTCAGCGGAGCGAGTGTAAGGGTACTTTGTCTCACCTGTCTGAGTTGTACAAGGGAACAGGCACAGCAGGAAACGCTTTTTTCTTACTTTTGGCTCTTTAGGAAACTTCCATGGCTAGAATCCTAACTCTTACTATATCTAATGGTTTCTTATTATGAAAATACATATTGTAGTCACTAAATCCTAAAGAAATATTGCTCATGGAAACTGCTTCAGCATGACTTTACGGCAAGGAGAAGGATAGAAATTAAATGCCCAAGCAAAAAGTTGAGAGCCAGTTGCAAGTTCAGACATACCATATTTTCAGACAACGTCCTGACCTTTATTTTTTCCCCCATGTACTCACCAAAATACCTGCCACTCTCACAATAAAGTAAGATAAACATGCAAACATGAAAAACAAATAGGAGTGCTATTTCACAGTATGGTGAAATAATTAATTATTATAATATTATAATAGAATGTTTAATTATAATATAATTAAAACCTCATAATCATAATAAAAAACATTTCTGTAGATGATAGGGACTATTAGGACTGAAATGCTACATATTAAAGAAAAAATAGCTTCTCTCAAGATCTAAAAAAAATAAATAAATAGAAGAGTTCTGACAAGATTCAAACCACCCCAGAACATCTTGCACTTACACTTTTGATTCATATACAGAATTCAGCAGTAGATCTAATACTTATCCAAGTGGTTACTAGGAGGAGAAAATAAAATCTTCCTCTCTTTGGAGAAAAGTTCCAAAGGGATTATTTTTCCCTTTCAAGGGAAAAATTATTTCAAGGGAAATATTATTTCAAGGGAAAAAACAACTAATGTTCTGATTACCGTAGTCATGACAAAGTTGCCTGTAGAACATGTATTCCAAATTCCATTCCCGATAGAGACAACAGAGACCAGTTATCTACTCCAGAATGACAGGAGAATTTTATTACCAAAACCTTCCTGCTACTATTTTCTCAATACTCATTCACTGCACTGGCTAGGCTGGCTTCTAATCAAGTAATGGGTAAATTTGGTTTTACTGATTTTGTGCTGATCTTATGGGCTGTTTCGATGTGTTTCTAATATGATACAGTTTGTTCCTAGGATCGATAAAAAATCTGTAAGAGAAACACTAGTGATTAACGATTTTAGAGGAATCGATTAAGCTAATCTTATGCGCTGCACTATAAGGTCATTGCTCTGTACTGAGATTATCTTTCTCTGCAAAGTTATGCTTGCTATATAATTATTGAAAAGTGAATGACAAATATTTTAGACCGGTTGAACTTTCAGTGTTTAACAATGTAAAAACTTTTACACATGTATCAAACCACCAACATTCAAACAAAGCCTAAGTTAAAAAGGAAATAAACAAAAAAACCCCAACATGTACTGATTGGCGTGGATAAGGTTAATTCTCCCCAGCTTCTGACAGGGACACAGCTATTCCATCCCTGTCAGGCAATCGGCCAGCAAGTGGCCAGGGGAGGGGGCAGGAAGTCACAGGTGGGGAGCAGGCTATGGCATTCTGGGTGCGCCTGGTGAGCAGTGGCATAGTAATTGTGCTTGTATATTCCGCTATCCATTACCGTTTTCTTGTTCCCTCTGTTGTTCTGTTAAAGTCTGTCTTTCCCAAGTTTTGCCTTTTTTCTTCCAATTCTCCCCTCATGGCCAGGGGGCAAGGGGGAAGAGGGGGCACAAGAGTGGTTGCCGCATGGTTCGTTGTTGACATTGAGGCCAAACCACAGCAGTCCTTTTTGGTGCCAAACGTGGGTTTCTCGTGGCTGTGTTATGTAAATTCCTATGTAGTTTATGTCCTCCCTTCAATGCAGGACTTTTATGACCTCCCTTCTCCCTCTGGGAGAGGGATCGCAATCATCATTTTGCTGTCCTGTGTAAATGCTGGCATCACTCTTCACATGGTTCTGTTGGGGTGTTTATGCGCTATTGCTGTCCTGCCCATACCTTGGGTGCCGCCTCTTGGAATTTTTTATTAATAATCACATCCAACCTATGGTGGAAACAGAGAGGGATACTTTCCCCAGCTCTTCCACCTCCCTTCTCTCCTTTGGGCCACATATGACAGCTTTTGAGAATTTTGACTATCTTTGGGATGCTCAAACCAGCATGTTCCTATTCTATCTCCTGAATGTGTTCCAGGACTTGTATAGGGTTAAACAAGTCTATTTAAGACTACCACCCAGAGATCTGCTGCAAGGCGGGATAGTCACAGGTGGCATGGCCTGTGGGAGAATATGGGCAGGAATCTAGAGAACTTCTCACCTCCAGTGGTTTTGGACTTTGCCCCTGAACAACTATAGGACTCCAATAGAACATTTGAAAGGAAAATGCTGTGGCTATTCCAGAGAAGCAGAGCTCACCACACCGTGCTGGGCTCTGGCCAGTATCTACCAAACACTGCTCAATATTGTGCAGCATCCTCAAGAGAAGGGGAAGGAAACCAGACTGACAGATACTACAGCTACTCCAAACCTTGTGGAGGACACTGCAGCAGATATTGCAGCTCTTCCAATCCCTGCAACAGACACTTCAGCTACTGCAACCCTGCTGACAGGCGCTGTGGTTACTCCTACAGGTAGGCAATATGGTTACTCCAACCCGGGTCACAGGAACTGCAGCTGAGTCAGGAATCCAACCCGTGCCTGTATCAGTTGCCCCTGTACAGAAGAAGAAATACACCAAGAAATCCGTTTGCTTAGTAAGGGATGACAATGAACCGGGGCCATGACAGGAACAAGAGGAAGAGGCAGAACCAGAGATAATCACTCAATCCCTCACCCGGAGTGATCTGTGGGACATGTGAACAGATGTCAGCCGACTTCCAGGGGAGGACATTTTCACCTGGCTGCTCTGGTCCTGGGATAATGGAGCCAGTAGCTTGGAATTGGAAGGTAGGGAAGCCAGGTAGCTGGGATCTCTGTCCAGAGAAGGGGGCATTGACAAGACAATTTGGAAAAAAGACATAAGCCCTCAGACTCTCGAGGCAACTTCTGTCAGGAATGAGGGAAAAGTTTCCCTTCATTGAAGGTGTTGTACATCATCCAAACAAGTTGACCACCATAGAAAGAGGTATCCAGTACTTTAGATAATTAACCGTGCAGGAGATTAATTATTTTGACCTGGACAATGCACAGTTACCCACTGATCCTGATGAGATCCAATGATCAAGGTCCATGTGGTGGAAGTTTATACGGAGTGCCCCATCATCATATACCAACTCATTGGCAGTGATGGCATGAAGAGGTGAAGAGGGACCAACGGTGGGGTAAGGTGGCTGCCCAATATGAAGACAGTCTATCTTCCCCCCTCATCTCAAGACCTTATGAGCAGACTCAGTCACACTTTAGCAGTCTCATGTGGCCAGTGATAAAACTGTTCAGTGGATAAGGACTTGGCTAGATGGTCGCATTCAGGGGGTTGTACTCAATGGGTTTAAATCCAGTTGGAGAGAAGTGACAAGTGGTGACCCTCAAGGGTACATGCTGGGACCGGTACTGTTCAACATTTTTTCAGTGACATAGAGGGATTGAGAGCAACATCAGCCAATTTGCAGATGACACCAAGCTGTGTGGTGCTGTCGATACACCTGAGGGATAGGATGTTGCCTAGAGGGACCTGGACAGACTGGAGAGTTAGGCTCTAGTAAACTTTATGAAGTTCAACGGGAGCAAGTGCAAGGTTCTGCACCTGGGCCGGAACAATCCTCACTATCAGTACAGACTGGGCAACAAGGTGTTAGAAAGCAGCCCTGAGGAAAGGGACTTGGGGACAGGAAACTGGACATGAGCAGGCAATGTGCACTTTCAGCCCAGAAGACCAATCACATCCAGGACTGCATCGAAAGAAGTGTTGCCAGTAGGTCCAGAGAGGTGATTCTGCCACTTAACTCTGCTCTGGTGAGACCTCACCTGGAGTACTGTGTGCAGGTCTGGAGCCCTCAATAGAAGGACATAGACCTGATGGAATGGGTCCAGAGGAGGGCCACAAAAACGATCAGGGGGTTGGAGCGCCTGTGCTACGAGGACAGGCTGAGGGAGCTGGGGTTGTTCAGCCTGGAGAAGAGGAGGCTTTGTGGAGATCTAATAGCAGCCTTACAGTACCTGAGGGGGGCCTACAGGAAGGCTGAAGACAGTCTGTTCACAAAGGCTGACAACGAGAGAACAAGGGCTAATGGGTATAAACTGGAGAAAAGCAGATTTAGATTAGACATTAGGAATAAGTTCTTTACTACGAGGGTGGTGGAGCACTGGAACAGGTTGCCTGGGGAGGTGATTGAGGCCCCTTCCCTGGAGACATTCAAGGTGAGGCTCGACGAGGCCCTGGGAAACTTGTTGTAGTTGAGGGTGTCCCCGCTGACTATGGGAGGTTTGGACTAGATGACCTTTGAAGGTCCCTTCTAGCCCAGATGATTCTATGATTCTATGAAAACCTAATTGTCAGTGAAGACTAACTGTGGACTACTGTGGTCTGAAATCACCTCACAGCTGAGTGCTTCCATGATGGACATGCTAGAACTTCAATATGAACTGGAGTCAAAGGCAGCCAAGTGATATGCTACAGCTGATAGAGCTAATGAATTGTCCTCAATCCTTTTGGCAGCAGGGTCCAGGCCCCAGTTTGCTTTCACTTGGAGGGCAGTCCAGTTCACCTAGAACCAACTGCCCCAGGGGTTTAAACACAGCCCCACCATTTGCCATGGATTGGTCCAGACCGCACTGGAACAGTGTGAAACTGGAACATTCACAGTACCTTGGCAACATCATCGTATGGGGCAACACAGCAGAAGTTTTTCAGAAAGGGAATAAAACAGTTTCCTCTGAAAGCTGGTTTAGCCATAAGATGAAGTGTCATCAAGGGACCTGCACAGGAAATGAAGTTTTTAGGAATGAAATCGCAAGACGGATGCCATCAATTCCTAATAGACACAATCAACAAAATAGCAGTTACGTCTCCGTCAACTAGTAAATAGGAAACACAAGATTTCTTAGCTGTTGTGGGCTTTTGGAGGATGCATACACCTGATTGTAAACCTTCTGTATCAAGTCACCTGGAAGAATGATTTTAAATGGGTGCCTGAGCAACAACAAGCTTTGTGGAACAAATTAAACAAAAAGTGGTCCATGCAGTAGCTTGGGGCTCATTCCCATCAGGACAATATGTTAAAAATGTGCTCTACATCACAGCACCAAAAATCTTGCTGTCCAAATACCAGGAAAATTAGTATAAATTCAAAATTATTTAAATATTTGAAACCCAAAAAATGTTGAACACCGTTAACTAAAGAAAACAAGCTAATAGTATCTTCATTTGAAAAGGATATCAGTCTAAGATTAATTTAAATATTCTTACTGTCCAGAAATTATTAATAAATTAAACCAGATTCTATACACCAAGAAATCCGTTTGCTTAGTAAGGGATGACAATGAACCGGGGCCATGACAGGAACAAGAGGAAGAGGCAGAACCAGAGATAATCACTCAATCCCTCACCCGGAGTGATCTGTGGGACATGTGAACAGATGTCAGCCGACTTCCAGGGGAGGACATTTTCACCTGGCTGCTCTGGTCCTGGGATAATGGAGCCAGAAGCTTGGAATTGGAAGGTAAGGAAGCCAGGTAGCTGGAATAGTAGTCTTAAACAGTCTTGTTTAACCCTATAGAATCCCTATACTTTTCCCTCAGGCCTGACAGAAGTTGCCTCCAGAG
This sequence comes from Scolopax mira, assembly GCA_004320125.1. Classification (NCBI taxonomy): domain Eukaryota; kingdom Metazoa; phylum Chordata; class Aves; order Charadriiformes; family Scolopacidae; genus Scolopax; species Scolopax mira. The sequence continues at coordinate 33,387 of BJBW01004443.1, forward strand.
GCTGAGGGCTTATGTCTTTTTTCCCAATTGTCTTGTCAATGTCCCCTTCTCTGGGGGGCATAGCAGTATCGTAAAAAGTCATGAAATTTGTTAGTCATGATTTGACCTTGCTGAAGCCATGTTGGCTGTCTCCAATTACCTTCTTATTTTCCACGTGCCTTAGCAAAGATTTCAGGAGGATCTGCTCCATGATGTTGCCAGGCACAGTCAGTGAGACTGACTGGCCTGTAGTTCCCCAGGTCGTCTTTATTTCCTTTTTTGAATATTGGAGTTATGTTCCCCTTGTTCCAGTCTGTGAGGACTTTGCCAGATTGCCACGATTTCTCAAATATGATGGAAAGGGGCTTAGCAACTTTGTCCGCCAGCTCCCTCAGAACCTGTGACATAGCTGCCTTGGAGGCAGAAGAAGTTAAACTGTTGTCTACATTGCCTCATCTCTCAGAGGACCCTTCTGGTTTGGAGTTGTTGAAGCTTGAAAAACAACAGGTGCCAATTGCTACCACCACATTTCATCGGCAGCAATACTGAATTAACGGAGATTCTCTGATCCCCACCCATGAGCTGATTGGTCAACTAGAGATTCAAGGAGTGCTCAGCAAGATTTTCTCACCCTTTAACAGAACCATGGCCGATGCAGTAACCTAAAGGAGAGCGGAGGCTAACAGTGGACTATAGTGGCCTTAACAAAGTCACACCACTTGCCGGACACATTAAAACTTCAGTGTGAAGTAAGGTCAAAGGCAGACTAGTGGTATGTCAAAATTGGTATCGCCAATGCATTCTTCTCAATCCCTCTGGCAGTAGAGTCTAGAGCACAGTTTGCTTTCATGTGGAAAGGCATCGAGTACACCTGGGATCAATTGCCCCAGGGGTGGAAACACAGCCCCACCATTTGTTATGGACAGATCCAGACTGAACTGGAACAGGGTAAAGCTATGGAACATCTGCAGTACATTGATGATATCATTGTATGGGGCAACACAGCAGAAGAAGTTTTTCAGAAAGGGAATAAAATAATTCAAATCCTTCTGAAAGCTGGTTTTGCCATAAGACGAAGTAAGGTCAAGGGACCTGCACAGGAGATCCAATTTTTAGGAGTAAAATGGCAAGATGGACGCCGCCAGATTCCAATGGAAGTGATTAATAAAATAGCAGCTATGTCTCCACCAACTAGTAAAAAGGAAGCACAAGCTTTCCTAGATATTGTGTGTTTTTGGAGGATGCATATCCTAGGTTACAGTCTGGTTGTGAGCCCTCTGTATCAAGTAACCTGGAAGAAGAACAATTTTAAATGGGGTCCTGAGCAGCAACAACCTTTTGAACAAATTAAACAGGAAATAGTCTATGCAGTAGCTCTGGGGCCAGTCTGGGCAGAACAAGATGTTAAAAACATGCTCTACACCGCAGCTGGGGAAAATGGCCCTACGTGGAGCCTCTGGCAGAAAGCCCCAGGGGAGAGTCCTGGGGTTTTGGAGTCGGGGATACAGAGGATTTTAAGCCCACTACACTCTGATAGAGAAGGAGATACTGGCAGCATATGAAGGACTTTGAGATGCTTCTGAAGTGGTTGGTACAGAAGCACAGCTCCTCTTGGCACCTCGGCTGCCGGTGTTGGGTTGGATGTTCAAA
>BJBW01004443.1:35292-89675 GCA_004320125.1 Scolopax mira
TACAAGACAAGTTGCAGAAGCCACTGAAGGACAAGGTGAATCAAGCCAGTTTGCAGAGGTGATAGCAATTAGGTGCTTTAGACATTGGTGACTTTAGACGTTGCCGAGCAGGAAGATGGCCAGTATTTTATCTCCGTACCAGTTCATGGATAGTGGCAAATTTCATTTGAAAAGGATATCAGTCTAAGATTAATTTAAATATTCTTACTGTCCAGAAATTATTAATAAATTAAACCAGATTCTATTGTCTTCTTCCATTTGGGCTGTTAGTGTATTTTCATTAGTAAAAAAAAAGCTTGAACAACATATTTCTATGAGAAATAATTATGCACATGAAGAAATTACACATTTTCTAAAACTTCCACAAAGGTTTTCTTTCCACGTTTATGCAATTTTTTTCAAACAACAGAAGTTAACAATTTCTCAGATTATTTTCTATAAAAAGCAGAATTTTAGAGATATGATTATCTCAGTCTTTCATGTCTTTGTCTTTTCTTGGCAGCAAATAGAAAAGTTTGTGAAGTTTTTTCAAGGAGATCATATTAAAAATATTAATTAATGCTATATAAACACTAAGAGTCCCAAAATAAAGAGAAAAAAACCAAGATTTAGCCTTGTATGCCATGTTACACTGGCTAACAGTTCCTGCATTAATTTTCCTTTCAGTGTTTCATAGACAAACACATAAAAGTCAAGAAAAGTGCAAAGAAATAATTACAATTTCCTAAATAATAGATACTGCTAAAATTAGCTTTTCTTATTCAATAGTAGAGTTGAATGTATGTAATGAGCTTTCCCAAGTTAGTCAGGAAAGATGACAAAGCTAAGAATGCACCACTGACAATAATACCCTTCTCTACAAAATGCATTATATTTGTGTGCTAAGCTAGTTAGACATGAGTAGAAATTACTGAGCTGTTGGGCAAATGTGATTGATGTTCCTTTAATGAGCATAAACAGGACAAATTTGGTGCTTAAAGCCAGAGTCCTCATATGCCTAATTCATCACGTAATGGGGAAAAAAAAAAAATTAGCACCACTCAAAGGGGACAGCATGTGCACAGTTGAAACCAAGTGGAACTTTCACTTGGACCAACACAAAGACATGCTTTCGCTAAATCAAATCTTAGAAGCAAGTATGACTCTACAACTCTTGATCCTAAAATGTAATTTTCTGCAATTCTAATTGCCACTGAACAATTCTCCCATTTTTTTCTTATTTTTCAGATGACAAAACTTCCTTGCTGTGATCTTGATTTTTTGGGGGTTTTCTATTATGTTTTTAAGTTATTTTAAAAGTTCGGCATTGTGGAAATGCTTTGGAAATCAACTTTTGATGTGACCCAGTTTATTAATTTCAAATATTTTTAAAAGAAGTAATGTTAGAATGTTAGAAGTGCAGTAATTTTTCCTTTTTTTAAAATTCATTTATATATTTATTTGATTAGATGATTTTATTGTTTTCTCTATATTTCTCTATACAGTATAAGTGTGTTTTATTTTACCACCTGTTTCAGTTTCCTCTGCTACACTCATATTGTGACTGATCAATAAAGCCCTAAAATAGAATAAGGCTCAAAGGAGGTGGGCAAGACTGATATTCCTGTGAAGCTCAGGCAATAACGTAAGGTGTGATGGATGACAAGTGTTACAAGGAAGCGGACCTTAATCTCAACACAAAACAAGAAGCCTCTCTTTTAGATAAAAGGATATCAACTGGTGGTGTAAATGTTCCTCCCTGAGTTCATTAAAAGAATGTCAATGTATCCCTAAGTTAGCCTGACCCGCATGGGGAGAGTGAACGCTCCCTCAGCACAACACTAGGTATAGAAACCCAACAACCAGCAAAAGAATTTTGAAGAGCTCAAGGGACTTGAAATGGCATCAGCCCATTTCCTCTTGGGTACTGGAGACACTTAGCATCATGAAAAGGAGCATATCTAATTTGAAATAACTAAATATTGTATTAAACATGATGCCTGTCACAAGTGGAATATTTAAAAAACACAGTGAGAGACTACTGGACTCTGACATCAAATGCTAAGTAGCTGATCAATTTTATGGCACAATACTGTATTATCTAACAAAAATGGTTGATCACATATGAAACATCTTCATAGTTATACACAGAGGAATATAATTGCTCAGTAGCTATGACTTTTGTCATGTGGGATTAAGTTTGCAAAGATTCTGGGCTGTTGGAAAAAAAATAAAACAAACAAGTGCCATCTAATGTCAAGTTATACACTTCTGTCATTTTCTGTTTGTTGGTTTTACTGATAGCCTCAGATATAGTGAAAATCCTATTGCTTGAGAAAGGTTTCAATGTACATCCTCTAATGAAATGTCATCCTTGTCTGAGTCATATGTCTTTGACATCCTGACTCCTTGTTCACTTAAAGATGTGTTATCAAGACTGGGAATTTGTTCAGCCAGGATATTTTATTTACAATATTACGACTAATAAAATCAGGGAATGGCAGAGGAGCAATTACCACACACAAACCCTCTCTCTCCCACCCCTCCTAGCCCCAGGCTAGCACGAAAGAAAAAAAAAAAAACAAAAGGAAGAGGAAAAGAACATTGACTAAATAATTTAAAACATAAGATTTTGTGACAAACCACCCTGTAAGTCATCTGGTTTGTTGACGATTTATAAGTAGATGATGATAATTATATCTACTAACAAAAGTTTAAGATTTCTTTTTTTCAAACCTAGAAATCATTTAAAATGGATAGAAAAATCTTATGAAAAGGTGTATAATTGAAATACCAACACAAAGAATGCTATTCTCAAGCACGACATACTGAAAATACCGAATGTTCTAATGAGATAAAAAAGTCAGCTGGAAAAATGCTTAGTAATTGGACCAATAAAAATATTAGTCCAACAAAAATTCCTGTTCAGTAAGCTAGATGAAATGACTTAATGGCAATTCATATAAAGACTATGGAAAAAGGCATTACAAGATGGATAGTACTTTAGCAAAAAAAAAAAAAAATATAGAGAGTTCTGTCTTAAACATTTAAATAAAATCTGTTTAAGAAAAAATATTTTCATCATATTTTCCCTATTTTCATCATATATTTCTAAAAGTGTTTTGAAAAAAGATAAAAGATTTTTCAGAATATAAAGACTCTATTAATAAATATGCAATTAAAAACTGAGTAAATGTTGAAACCCCATGTAGGATGTTATTGCATTGAAGTAAAGGAGATTCATTTCAATGAGGCTCTGTAGGTTTAACAGATTAAATAGTAAGCCTTGAGTCAGGAAGGTTGCTATTCCCACAATCTTTAATGTAGCTTCTCAGGAGAGCTGTAGATGTCTTGAGCAGTGGAAGGGAAAGAATTTAGGATGGAATTTAATTCGAAATTTAGATCTGTCTAGTCCTTTAGGGCTTTTTCTAACACTTCAATGTCTGAAAACTGGTCAAAGAACATAGTTAGAACCACCATTAGGGTTGCTGTTGAAAGAGCCTGTGCTTCAAAGGTTGGTATTTTCTTTCACAGAAAAGTCTGCTTTGCATATGTCACAATAACAAATGTTAATATTATAAATTTTCAACAAAATATATGAAAAATTTAAATCATTAAAAAATTGTCTTAAGCTATGAACTCTCAGCTGCATTTGGTCAAAATATGAAAGAAATTCTTTCACTGATAGTTACTGGTTTTATTCTTTATGTGCAAAACAGGAACTTAGATCTGCTGACTTACTTTGGACATAACCTTGGAATTTACTGCTTCAGGTAGAATGCAAAACACTCAAGAAAAAATCCACTTTGTTTAATCCACAGTTGATATCCTTTCTTTTTTCTTTGCCGCATATGTTGTCCTACTTTTGTGTTTGATCAGTGATTCTGAATGTTAGATGATAGACTACTGGCACATTTTGCTTACTATGATCTCCAGTGCGTCTTTACAAAGTAACATAAAGTGATAACTCAAAAGCATGAAATAATGTCTTTCCATATTTTGTGTGTGGACATACATGCGTGTTGAGAAAAAAAAATTATGTACTCAAAATTTGTTGTCAACTTTTTTTTTATTTTTGGTGAGATTTTAATGGTCTAAGTATAGTGAAATACCCACTGAATTTTTCTGTCTCATGGGAACATAAGTTATATTTCTGATGGCAAAGAATGTTACTACAGTTTTAGCAGATGTATTCCATGTAGCAAAAAGGAATGCAGTGATCAGCTCATTGTGTTTGATTTGACATTGCTGATTGCTTGCATGCTTGCAGGTCTTCTTGCCACATACACATTCCTGTAAATGTTTTGCAGGTTAATTGTCTTAATGAACATGTATCTGCTGGAAAGCAAACTGCTAGAAATCAACAGACATTTCAGAAAGGGGTTCTAGAATTTGTTTGTCCAAGATAAAGTGCTGAGAATTTTATAAAAAAGCACTTTGGATTATCTCACAACTTTTCCAGTCACACATACAAATGATGAAGCTCTCTTTGTATAGTAGGACCAGATGCCTTCCTAACAGTATGTCACCACTTCACCAACATGAGAAGTACCAAGTGTCTGTGCTTGAGGCACTTGGGTCTCCGTCCAATTTCCACCATTTCATAGCTTTTCCAGGGAAGAGTGATAGCTTATTTAGCCAGTCTAGGAAAGAACTATGTGTATAGAAAGCTGGCTGAAGTTTCACTTCACATCATGTCCTGTTAAATATGCTCCTTCTTGCAGAGGGAGTGATTAGGTCAATTATTTTCTGCATTGTGTGTTTTCAAAGTTTTTAGAAATAGACAGGTGAACTTTTTACTAGTTCCATGGTTTACATATAGTACTCTCAAACAGAAAAAACCATTGATACACTGTGGGCTATAAAGATGCAAATGAAAAAGTTCAAGCATTTCTCTGATTCTTGAAACCCGCAAGAGATACTAAGAAACTTTATTTTATTATACTCATAAAAATAGGATTTTAGTTTTTATTTGTGATTTTGTGGCTTGCTAGCATCACTAGGAAGCATATTTCAGTCATCTGTTACCCCAAGACAAGAGTGATTTTGAAGAGCAAGGGCAATTCCAGAAGTACAGTTTATCAATCGGAAATCAGGCACTTTTGTCTTCAGAACTGGTTTTTATGGATAAGTAAGACAAATTTCTGGCTCTAAACCATTTACTTGGGTTTTGTTTGGGTTCTGGGTTGTTTGTGTTCTTTTTTCTTTTTTTTTCTTTTGTTCATTACTTACTATTTGCTTGAAGGTAAAAATATTGATGAATACAAAATATAAAACATAAGTATGTTTCATTATAAGGTATTTGATAACACTGAAGTTCTAATAGTAAAAAAACCAAACTAAACCAAAGCCAAAAAACCCATAACCAAACAACCAAAACCAAAACAAAACTGGTAATCAGTCATGAGTTTTTTCTGTCAGAAGCCAATGATTAAGTGCTCATTCTATTTGCATTATTCAATATGTGTAAAGGTATAGAGGCTTTTTGATATTTCTCTCTTTCAGTGCAAGCTAATATAGTTGTGAAAACATACATAGACAGTTCAAAAACGGCAAAATCAGTTATTCTCCTAAAAGTTAACTTTCCATAAGTGTCCTCACCAGCTTTTGGAATTTTGCAAAGACTACTTCTAGAAGCTTTTCAGATTTTTTTCATTATTTTTTTATGATCTATACCCATAAGAAAGTCTCAGACAAACAGAAGGAACTGAGTTTTGTAGGACAACAGCTATGGCAATTTTCATCTAGAGACAGAAAGAATGAAGGAAAAATTCAACTTTCAAACTTTTTATTTTTTTATTTAAATCCACCCACAAAGGTCTTAAATATTTTGGACAATATATTCTGATAGCAGGGAAAACATTTTGAAATACAAAATCTTCTAGGATAAACCAAACTAAATTTTCTTAATAATTTTAGTATTTTTAGTTATTTATTTTTCCAGCCCTTCAGTAAAAGTATTATATCAAATATTAAATTAATACTAGATCAGAACAGGAATCTAATATGACGACTTGAAAATAAAAGGGAAAATATACAATTTAAAGCCCAAAGCTAGGAATATTTAAGTATTTATCGGAAGAATTAGGGGAATTGACTTAGTTTTCTAGACAATAGGTCTAGACCATAGGTTACTGAAAAAAGCCATAGTTAAAATAACACCATATTATCCCCTGTGTTTAGAGCTTAAAGCCATTTGGTAGATTTTTTAAACCAATGTGAGTTGCAAAAACCTGTTTGAAAACTGCTTATATTCAAAATAAGGCTTTTAAAAACAAATACAAAATGGAGACATTTTGTACTTGATCTCACCAAGCTAAAATTAAATTCCTATTAAACAATAGAATAAGCAATATTACAGCAAACAAATAAACAACACTTTCTGCAGTCACTTAACAAGTTGATGTTTACCTGAACTAAAATTATAACTTTTGAAGACAATGTTAAGGAGAATCCATGGCTAGAAATGGAGATAATTTTTTTTGCTGGTTCAGAATTTTTTTTCTGGCTTCTGCCTTACCTTGCAGCTATCTAAATTCCACAGGTGTCTTATTTTGTTTTTTCCTGAGCCCCTAGGCTTCTGCTTTTGAGCCTACTCAGAACAAATCATCCCTGTTAGGAACAACCAGTCCATCTTCCAAGCTTTACAGGGTGGCCCAAAAAGCTTATCCACATAAAACCAGAAACAAGTGTGATAAAATGTAGAGCAAATTGTGAGGGATTTTATAGAAGATGAGCATCATCTCCCTTTTGGCACCTGAATTATTTGAAAAAAAAACAAAAACAAAAGCAAAAACAAATGGGAAAAAAAAATCCTGAATTGTACTCAGCAAAATGTGGCAGACAGGGATTAGAATTCTCCTGCAACCTTTTTTGTTCCTCAACTATTGCCTCATCTAGTGAGCTTTATATTTGTACAGGGAACTGTATTCTCTGGATCTCATTTCCAAATAATGATCGTTTGCATGCACTACACAATGAACCTGGGTATTGAACAGGATGTTCTGGGACTTTTGTCTTGAGTCCAGGTATTTCAAAGCAAGAAATTCTAGTCCCAATTTTTAGTTGATCTTTCGAATCTCTCATTCTGATAGTAGAGCACAGCCTGACAACCTAAATCTTACAGTAGAAACACTGAATTGACAAAATATTCAGGCTCAACTGAAGAATATCAGAAATAATCAATATTATTTAATCAGCAAAATTATAGCATTCAGTAATTATCAAACTTACAACTGTGATTCTCCTCCAACAACTTTCTTTTAATATATTTTATACATACTCATACATGACCATGAAGTATTCATCAAAGCACTGTCATTATTGGGGGGAAAATAGAACAAGAAAAGAAAATAATTAATATAAAGAAGTCAAAACCATTTCAAACTTAAGGAAATATGAAATAATCTAATTTACTTATTCGTTGTGCAAAGACATATTTTAAAAAAAATGAAATGTTTAGGAAAGTGGGATTGTTCTACTTTCTGTATCATTACACAAGTCCTAAAGTATTCGTATAGTTATCTCAAAGGACAGCTTTCTGGCACATGCTGCACACAGTAAAATGAGGGGTCTCTCAGGTTGCTGTGCAAGATTGATTAACAGATGAAGAACTTCTGTTATAATATTCATAAACAAATGTTAAGTTGAGGAGAGAATAAACTGTGTGCCAGGATGGGATGGCATGCATTATTAAACAAGAGCTACAGAGGCAGAATATATTTACATACTATCCAACTTTTATGAAACTTACTCTCCTAACTGTCTTTAGGGTTTCAGCTGGTGGTTAACCAGGAAAAAGGTGAATATGTAGTACAAAAATAATTAAAGGAACATTGAATAAGAGATATACTTTCTACAAAAAGGATTAAAAACATGAGTTTTATCACATGCCTAAGACATTCCGGCGTGTTTGTGCATATAGAGTATCTCTACCAGAGATTGGATTATATGAACTATTTGATGTATACACATAAGAGCCAACAGTGTGTGTTACATTTTATGGAAAGGACCAAAATGTTTCTCCTATCTCATTTCTTTCAGTAACCATCATCACTACAGGCACCACCTATTTGTGCAGAGCAGACTTAAATCTATTCAGCATTTTTTTTCAATTCCAAAGCCAACTCCTAGAATAATTAATGTGTTGAATTTATAGATGCCATGCTGAAATGTCTTATCAATAATTAAAACCATAATTTCAAAATCCATAAAAAGCACTCTTCAATTGCAATTTCACTAAATTAAGGAATTTTCTAGCTACTGAGTGATGGTGAAATTGCAAACAATTTACTTATAAAATTCACTGCTGTTTCTTGTAGTCCATATAAATGTGTAGAGGAAGAAAGGATGCTGATTTTATTTACTCACTGCATTAGATTCTACTTTAGAGGTAGTATTTTTCACCAGTAAATATCTCTTGATACTCATTTAAAATTAAATTTAAATTAAAATAAAAAAATCCTCTGTAGTTTGGAATTATTCCATTGCACATGAAGACTTTGGGTCCTAGCATTTGTATGTCTTGTCACAAATGGTAAAACTCTTTCAAGCCACTTAGGGAACTCTTCTTGAGGACAGACTTGGTTACTGGTGGACAAATGTAAGTCACTGCAAAAAGAACACTGAAGGAATATCATTTTTGTTATCCCTAGTTACATACCATGCTCAGTGTTGGGCTACCAGCCACCAAAATATTCAAAACATTGTCTTTCCTTAAAGGTCAGAGTATTGAACCAGGACACTGTCTCAATCTGAAGTGCAACAAGCAGTACTGGATAGAAGTTATAAATTATGCCAATTATGCCATTAAAGACATTCACACTTGTTTTATTTTCAAAAGAAAAATGCACACTTATTTTATAGTAACTTGAGAAAGGCTTATGGGAAAATAAAAACAGAGGTTATATTAAGTACAAAGAAGACTGTAGTCTCAGTTCTTCATGTTTTACAGCAAGTAACTGCAAAGACTTCAGCAGAACAATCTCAGCTTTTCATCACAACAGAAGAAGAATTAATCATTTATGTGGCTAATTAGAACATTAATTATGGGGTGTAAGTCATTACTTAGTGGTAGAGACAAGAAGCAGCATGTCCTTTGGGAAGCCTCTTTAAGACTGTATTCTTTACTGTGGGCTACTATGTCTCAATCACTATTAGGGTCAGGACTTTAAGACATATTATTTTTGCTCAGCATCTCAGGTGTTAGGACCCCATATCCTAGTTTGGTTGATGCAGGGCTATATTCTACACTATTTAAAAAAAAAAAAAAAAAAAAAAAACAACCACAAAACAACCACAACCTCTTACAGTTACCTTTTATGAAGATGTTATATATTTCACGTTTCCCAATATTTTTTTTATAAAACAACCACAACAACAAAACCACGAAACCCTCCCCAAACCAAAACCAAACCTAGAAATCCCAAAGGACTATTACCCAAAATCAACAATAGCAAAATAGGTAGGAAAAAACAAAAAGGAAAATCCTCTTAGTTTACTACAACTGCATCACGGTATACTTAGAATATATTGTGTACCCGTAACAGTAGTTTAAAAACAGCAAGAAAATGAAATCATAGTTGTAATATTTAGGGGAATAACTATACCTGGTTTTGCTAAGAGATTTTTAATAATTTTTTGCCCTTCACTGTTTAAGAAATTGTGCTATGTGAGAAAACCTTTCATAAAGTTTTAAACTTCCTTGTGAGGAGTTAAAGCATTTCTCTTTTCAAAGTACATGGTGTTTTTAGTCAAGAGAAGACTGAGGGGGGATCTGATAAACACATATAAATACTTAAAGAGTGTCAAGAGGATGGGGTCAGTCTTTTCTCAGTGCCCAGTGACAGGATAAGAGGTAACAGGCACAACTAGGAACATAAGAAGTTCCATCTAAACATAAGGAGGAACTTCTTCACTTTTGAGGTGGCATAGCACTGGAACAGGCTGCCCAGAGAGGTGGTAGGGTCACCATCTCTGGAGATATTCAAAACCCTCCTGGACACATTCCTGTGCAGCCTGCATTAGATGGACCAGCTCTGGCTGGCGGGGTTGGACTGGATGGTCTCCAGGGGTTCCTTCCAACCCCGTATCATTCTGTGATTCTGTGACACAGTTAATCTTGAGGCAACTACAACAGTAGCTATCTTTCAAACACTCATCACTGACAACCTGGTACTCAATCAACACCATAAAAACTCCACTTTCAAGGCTTACTTCAAGGCAGTCCATAATTATAAGTGGAATTTCGACCATATTCACACTCACACTCGACTCACACTCTGAGAAGACCTACCTTGCTAGGACATTTGACTTGTGTAAACACAAGTAGGTCAAAATGTCTCTTCAAGGAATATGTCTCTTCCAGAATAAAGGCATTTAGATATGTTGATGTCTCATATTTATTTACTTTTTTATTTATTTAATATGTTTGCACATGTTTGCATATTAGATGTTAGCTATATTGAAAACAATAAGTATAGATGAAGAACATAAGCACAATTAAACTGCAGAGAGAAAACATTACATGATGGTGATGAACAGACTTTGTCTATAGAGTCTGGATCTAACTATTGCACACTGAATATGACTTACAAAACATACCAGTGAAAGTCTGAAATATCTGATTCTGATTGTTCTGCCAGTCAGTGACCTATGAAGCAATGCTAAAAACAACTTATGAGCTGCTTTGCGCTCTAATTTCTTTATGGACTGCTACTACTAGGGCATTGAAGACATTGGCTATTTTTCTAGTCACAACATTTTAAAACAAGGAATGACTTTTTAAATGAATGCTATATTTGCCAGTTTTAAAAGGATTAACTTTTTCTTTTTGTTCAGGTAAATTACACAGGGTGAAACAAAGAGAAAAAAAATTCCTGCTTTCTTATTGTTCATCAGAAATCAATAAGTATTTCAACAGGAAAGAAAAAAAACCCAAGAAATTACATGTTCAAGGAATATTATTTTGGGCTAGTGGAAGTATGTAGATGTGTGTATGAAACAGACACGAATACTGTAGAAATAAATTTTAAATAACATTCTATAGGTATTTAAAAAAAAGCAAAAAACAAACAAGCACCACTATTGGTGTCTCTGGAATAAGGGTTAAATATTTTCTCCCTGCATCATATCTGGGTTATGACCCTTGAATGGAAGTTGTTAAACAGCAGCACAGTGTGTGAATATCTGATTGAGATTTCATTTAAAGATCTGGGGGAAGCAAGGGCAAAATCATAATGAACTGGGCTTTTTTGGTTTGGTTTGGTTTGATTTCAGTTTTTTTCTCTCCACTACTCCTCTGAAGCTGATGTGAGTAATTATTATACAGGCTTATTATATTTTATATCCAGTTCAAATACCTGTATATCAGCCATGTCTCCTTTTCTTTATAGTTTCATGGTGGTTTTGACCTTTTTTGACTTGCAAACAATTTTGACTTTTAAACAGATCCTATATCTTCATTTTCACTCCTTTGCGGCCAGCCAGACTTCACTGTACCTGCTATAGATACTCCATTTACTGGTAACTCATTCAGATCTCTTTAGAAATAAGATACTGAGCTCCTGTGAGGTTTTTTTTCCAAATAATTTTTGTCTGTTTGAAAATCCTATTTTTCTCTGATCTGATCTTATTACTTTAAAGGATATCACTGTTGTTAGTAAGTATGCAAATGCCTTAGTTTACTCTTTCAAACACTCTGCTGCTTAAATATGGCTTCTAGTATTTAGAATTCTGGGGTACCAAGGCTTTTTAAATATTTTTGCACTGTTTCTTTGTCCATTTCCATCTGTTTTTTCTTTGTGTGTTCTCTCATTTTATTTCATACAGAGTTTGCAAGCTATTGGGGGCTTATTTCTGTGTGTTTGCGCAACATTGAGCAGTCTTCTCTTGAATTCCAGTTAGAGCTTCCAAAGTGCTACAAGTAATAGTAAGAGCACTTTACTACTTTACTACATGGTATCTCTCACTCATCTTTTTTTTTTTTTTTTTTTTTTGAAGGCGTTTAGTTCTCACTCTTCAGTTCTTAAATCCAAGAGAGTAAAGATTGTCTGAAAACGGCCTAACAGGAAATCAGCAATTAAAATCAATTAATATCTGTGAATTTCTTGCATTTTCTAGGATGTAAGAGGGGAAATAAAGAAAAATTAAAAATAAAAAAAAAGACCAAGTGAAGGTGAAGTAATGGAAAAAAAATGTATCTAATTAAGAAAGTGACTCTACAGTTCTGGTGTTTTAAAATCCCTTTCAAATCTCTTTTAGCTCCATTGTTTCCTTTCCCATTTGAATTCAGACTCATTTTTCAAGCACAAAGATTACCAGAAGAGACCAAAAGAACAGAAAATCCTGAAGACACATAGCAGTGGCAGACTTTAAGAAGCTAGCAATATATTTTATTTTAGTCATGGGAAGAAAGAATTCAAAGAATAAAAGGGCAAAACCAGAGCTTTACTATAATCCTACAGTCCAAAGACTATGGCTTTTCTGAAATCTATTAGAAATACCAGTGAATGAAATAGGTTTACTTTTATCATCTATTTGTTTAGACTTTCCCTTGAAAATACAAGAGATACCTAGCTCTTTTCATGGGTAATTAAATTATTTTAATATTCTGATCACTAAAGATGGTCAGTTTATTCAGAGACATTACATTTATTTTTAGCTAGGCTCCCTGCAACTTTATTCATTATCTGTGTTGATTTTCTTCTCTTTGCCAAATTCACTTTCATAGGAACAAAAAGCAAAGATCCCAGTTTCTTCTCATCAACAATCGTCTTGTTTTGTTTTTCAATATATATATTATATATATAAACATGTATATATATAAAGATACTCAAAGTATTTCATTTACAATCTGATTTCCATTCTTGTTGCTGAATGCCTGGAGCACCTGTTGCTGACTTCTAGCAGCTGTTCTGCCTCTTTGCTTATAGCCCCCGAGAAGTGCCAGTGTATTTGGGCTATGCAGGTGACCCTTGCATGTGTATGCAAGTGGAACAGCACACCTTGAAGTGAATAGGTGATTATATGAACCTAAATAATACAGCACACCCTTGGGGGGGGAAAAAAAGGAAAAAAAAAATTAAAAGAAAAAAAGAAGCAGAAGATTAATTGTTAAATTTAATGCAGGACTTTTAACCAAGGCAAACCTAGGCATTTTACTATGTGGGTAAAAATGAATGTATCTCATTAGTGAAATTTCTTTAACACAGGTAAAGTATTATATTGGTTTTGTAACTGTAATGTTGTGAGTTGCTTTTCCAGCCGTTCTGAAACATTTAGCTATTTCTTTCACTTTCCCCTGATGTGTTTGTATCAGTCTGTGTCTACTTAGCTGGAAGCTGTTTCTGAAAAACACTATCCTTGCATTGCATATGTTACACACAATATTGTTATGTATATATGCGTATAATATGTAGCCAAAATGCAGGTAACCGTAGTTGCAATACATAGTCTTCATTATATTCTTTACATTCATTTCACATTTACTGCTATCTCTGGATCTTTTTAGTGAATTATTCTACATATTCAAGGGCAGTTATATTTTTTGCTATTTATTGTGAGTTTTCACTTGAGTCCCAGTATTTCACTTACATCATAAAAATAGAAATTCTCTATAAAAATAGAAATAGAAAATAGAAATTTTCCGAATCATGTAAATAAATCATGTAATTACATTAGAGGTAAGCAAAACAGACATATAAAGTAACAGTTTAATGCTTGTCAGGTGACGTACACTGAAAGTTTTTGGTCACATATATCATGAAACCCATGGTAAAATCATTCTGCTTAAGTGATAATATAAGAGTTAGATCTAATTTAAATATGCTTTTGAGGATTTGAAAAAAAGGTGCTTGTTGTCTGTTGTGTTTTTTTTCTTAGAACACTGATAAACTTTTACAGTTAGTCATTTATTATTTTCTCTTTCAAGATCACTGAAGGCTATGTCCATAGAAGTGCATAAGAGTGCCACTCAAGGAAAGAACTATAGAACTGTAGAACTCACAAGGACATAAGTTTTTTATGAATTCATGTGACCTTTCAGCAAGTTTCTTTGTTAATTTGATCAATTCATATATTCCACAAAATTGAGTTTGATAAGCTTTGGGAACAAATTTAAGCTAACACACAGACTTGATTGCTTCATATATGGAAAACAGTTTGGAAAACTGTAACAAATTTTCTAAATTCTTAGAACAATCAGGTTAATACTAGTATACACTACCAAATTTTAATCTGCAACAGCAGTAGAGATGCCTGATAGGAACTGAATTCACTAAACCATTTAACATTCATTTTGCCCTAAGAAAATGGAATTGCAAGGCTATCTATAATTTCAATATGACTACTATTCTAAAAACTACTATGTCCACACAGTTTTTATCTAAATAATTAAGATAAAAATCCAATAAGCCACAGATAGTTCTACATAACGTTTTTTGCTCTGCCTGGAAGAAACATCCCTTTTTATGGAGTGCAGATGTGTACACAGGTAATATATAAAGGGTTATTTGACACTAACTCTGCCTTAGGAACAAGCATGCATAACAGAAAGTAAAATCTAATGATACAAAAAGTATGCAAATCTTATAAAGCCAGGTGGTTAAAAAATATTTGGGAAACATTAGCTCTATGTAAGTACCATAAAAATAAGCATGCATTGTCATCTTTGTTGTTTTCTTGTTATTCAATAAAGTTAAAAATTAAAAAATAAAAAAGGTCAAACTTTGCAAGTTGTTTGCTAAACTCTTTTGTATTAGTGTGTATTCTTTTCTGGACTTTTCTGGACATATTATGAAGAGCTTCCTCCTTGGCAGAGGTCAAGGAGTAAACAATACCCCAGAAGTTTTATCTAAATTGAGTATTAACTTCATTTTTATGAAGTCACTTCGTTACTTTCTGTTAGCTCAGCATGAAGAATAGTAATCTTAATAGTCCCCTTATCCTATAGATAGCAGCAAGACAATATCATCAGAATGCAAGTAAATAAAAGATTTATAAAAGTTGAGGAATTATAAGCAAGACCGAAATAAACACTTGAAAAGGTCTGGTATTTGTGATTGTGGTATTTGAGGAAAAAAATAAGCTTTTTTTTTTATTAAATCAGATTACAATCATGATAACAAATCAGATTACACTCCAGACAGCAAAGGTTCATGAGAGGCAGGCCCTGCTTGACAATTCTGATCTCCTTCTCTGACAAAATCATTCGATAGGTGGATGAAAGAAAGGCTGTGGCTGCTATTTACTTAGACTTTAGCAAGGCCTTTGATACAGTCTCCCACAGTATTCTCCTGGAGAAACTGGCTCCTCATGGCTTAGATGTGAATAATCTCCACTGGGTTAAAAACTAGCTGGAGGGCCGGGCCCAGAGAGTGGATGGAGTGAAATCCAGTTGGTGGACGGTCATGAGTGGTGTCCCACAGGGCTTGGTATTGGGGTCGGTTCTCTTCAACATCTTTATCAATGACCAGGATGAGGGGATTGAATACACCTTCAGCAAATTTGCAGATGTCAGGTGAGTGTTGACATGCTGGAGGGTAGAAAGATTTTGCAGAGGGATATGGACAGGCTGGATGGATATATCTGAGACCAACGTGATGAGATTCAATAAGGCCAGGTCCTGCACTTGGGCCACAACAACCCCATGCAGGCCATTAAGCTTGGGGTAGAGTGGTTGGAGAGCTTCCTGGCAGAAAAGGACCTGGGGGTGTTGGTCGACTGTTGGCTGAATATGTGTGCCCAGTAGCCAAGCAGCCCAACAGCATCCTGGCCTGTATCAGGAACAGTGTGGTGAGTAGGACTCGGGAGGTGATTGTCTCCCCCTGTACTCAGCACTGGTGAGCCCCACCTCAAGTCCCGTGTCCAGTTTTGTGCCCCTTACCACAGAAAAAACATTGGGCAGCTGGAGCAAATCCAGAGAAGAGCAATAAAGCTGGTGAGGGGTCTGGAGTACAAGTCTTATGAGGAGAGGCTGAGGGACCTGGGTTTGTTCAGCCTGGAGAAAAGGATGCTGAGGGGAGAACTCATGGCTCTCTACAAGTACCTGAAAGGAGGGTGTAGAGAGGCTGGGGTTGGTCTCTTCTCCCAAGTTACACATGATAGGATAGGGGGCAATGTTTTCAAGTTGCACCAGGGATGGTTCAAGTTCAATATTAGGAAATATTTCTTTCCTGAAACAGTTATTGAGCATTGGAATGTGCTGCTGAGGGATGAGGTTGTTCAGCACATCCCTCAGAGTGTGAGGGGGTAATCAAGAGACAAGTTGACATGGTGCTCGGGGATATGGATTAGTGTTGGTGTTTTTTTCGGTGAGGTGTGGGGTTTGAGGGGGTAGGGTTTTTTGTTGGGTTGTTGTGGGGTTTTGTTTGTTTTTTTTTTTTTTCCATTGTTTGGACTAGATGATCTTGAAAGATCCCTTCCAACATAAGTGATTCTGTGATAATCCTATGTAATAATCCTGTTATTAATACCAACCATAGAGACTAGCCTTCACATATATTGTAATCAACTTGTGCATATGCAAATGGTTCTCTGAGTGGAATATTACTCTTATATGTCAACGCCTTATCTGAGGAGAAAAATATTTCATTTTGTAAAATGATAGAACTAAAAAGTCATCCCTATATGACAATGGGCCATTAGATAAAATTGATTTAGATAATGGGTAAAAGTGGACAAAACCCCATAAATCTTACCTGTAGTAAAAAGGTAAATGCCATTAAGTCATAAATAATTCCAAGGAAATTAAAAAGTTAAATTCTTATCATTTTACTGCTACAGATTTTGACCGCTGAAACTCATTGCAAAATCAAAATATTTTGTAATACACATCCACTTCCTCAGGTGGATATGAAAAAAATCCATCTATATTAGTTACCTCAGGAATAAAATAATGCATGCTTTAATGAAACAGATTAATATTCTCACAACTTTACAAATTTTTGTCTTGTTTGAAGCTTCAGAATGAATATTAAATAGAGGGCTGTCAGAGAAACCAGAATTTTTACATGAATCACACTAACAATTTCAAAATACAATGCAGAAGCCATTTAATCTTACTGTGCCTTTTTTTATTCTGACACTTTCCCTAGTAGAACCTTTTAGAAAGAAAATTAAAGAAACTTGAATTACATAGGAATTTTGATAAAGCATTACATTCATAAATTCCACAGTAAATGTGGCAGTTTCCAAGTGAATGATTCATTTCTAGAGGGCAAAGGAGGACATATCCTGTTGCAAGATACCACTGACATTTATTGATTTAACAGTAACCCAAACCTTGGAAATTATTAAAGACAATTACATTTAAATGAGACCTAAAGATCTAGTTTCAAAATTAGGTTAACAACATTGATTTAAAATGATATCAAGCACAATTTGGATGATGGCTTTTGGGGTTAGGTTTTAGCCTTTTTTTTTTCTATAATAAACCTTTTTGTTAAAATAGGGAAATATTTTGTTTCCAGAGTTTATACAGAAATTACACCAAGCAGAACTTGGTGCCCAAGCAGAAGAATCCAATGGGATTTCAGACATGCAAGGATCACCCATCTTAAGACTAACTGCTAACTCAGAAGACCTTTAGGTAGAGCTCAGAAAATATCTTAGTATTCTGTGAAAGATTCTTAGATATCCTAGAATATATAAAAACAGTAATGCATGCACATGTTTACATATGTGAATTGGCCCCCATGAATTTATCCCAAAGAGATTCCTAAATTTGTATTTAACTACTGAATAGTTTTGCTGATACTTGGTGTGCTGTTGGGAGAGTATAATAGTATTCAATGTAAGAATTTCAACATTATGGTCCTATTATACATATTTTCCACACAAAGGAAATTCCAACTAGATAGATTATTATTTTTTTTAATTCCAGTACCAAAATTATGCATTGACTAATGCAACCATAATCTATTGACTACATGATATTTAAATGAGTCCATTATTCATGCAAGCAGTTGAAATAAATAAAATTTAAAGTGGTAAATAAAAAGATGAAACTGTAATTACAACATCTGATCTAAACATAGCATGATGGTTAAATGTATTCTTGGAAGTAATTTATACTGGTTCTCAAACACAGAAGTTCATTCCTTTAAGCCTTTTGTTTAACTTTTGTAAATTCAAGTAATGAACAAGTAATATAAGAATACGGTCATGAAACTTGAAGTATCTGCTTGTGTAGATTTTTTTTTCAAAGAGTGACATTATTAATTTATATTCATTGGAATATAAACTATAGAAACTTTCTGTCTAGATGCTGTCTAAAAAAGATAATTGTTGATTCCGGTCAAAAGAAGCAACTGCTAGAAAACAAAATTTAATATGCTGCTTTAAATTTCTTCAGTATTTCAGTTAGTACCCAGCTAAACTGGAAGCTGAAACAGGTGTTATTCAAATTGGTTTTACAGAGATCATTGAAAAGTTTAGCTGGGGAGTAAATGAAAATTACTGTAAGATCTGTCAGTACTTTTTATGGAAAAGGAAAGCTGGTCAATGAGCCTTGAGCAATGAATGTTGTATGTTAATAGGATATTCTGTAAGGCATATCTGCTTCAAATACTCAGGGGTCAGGGAAGGACCAAGTCTACATTTTCATACCACCTGGAAATGCAATAGCCTACACTTTAAAAAAAAAAAAAATTGGGGTAAAGCACATTTCTTTCAAAATAACAAAAACATATATGTGTACACCCCCAAAACGTAATCTCTAAGGAGTTTTATAAATCTAGCAGCATAAGTAATGAACTTTCAACCATTTTCTGCCTCATACCAATACTGGTCCACTTATTTATTTATACAGGGCACCTAACTAAAAAAAAATATGGATGTTTACTGTAGGGAGTAACATGCTGTTTTTGTAAAGAAGAAATTAAGTTAAATAAGTTAAATTTTAAACTTATTTTCCAGTACAAGTCCTTCCCAAGAAATGCAACTTCAGGAATAGTATAATGGTGCTTGACTCTCCTGCTCTTGCCATCTGTTTATCATAGACTTTTCAGCAGCTGTTTTGCACTCCTCTGTTCACTAAAGGATATAACTATTGGTTGACAAGTGCCTGGTGTATAAAATAAATGTTTATCTCATTTTTTGCCTAAGAGCTGTTGATTCATCCATGCTAACATATTTATGAAACACCCATCATGTATTTAAAAGGTGGACAGCATCCACTGCACTGTTAGTGGGAGAGTATTGGACAATAAAGAAGGGCAGCCAGTAAAAGCTAATGACACAGATATAAAAAGAACACTTACAACTTTAGTAACCTACACATCAATCACTTTTCAAAGATGACTTTTTCTCTGATTAAAGAACCCTGCAGGTAAGTACGTAAGACCTATTGTCAAAATACAACTTCAGTAAGAATCAACTTCTTAGGTTATTTTATGTCATTATTTGTGTATGTGTTATATTACTCCACATATAAGCAGCATTTCTCACTATAAAAGATTCTGAAATTCAGAGTAAGGTTTTATATTTATATTAAAATTTATATATATATTTATATTATTTATATTTATATTAGAATCATAGAATCATTTAAGTTGGAAAAGACCTTTGGGATCATAGAGTCCAACCATCAGCCCTACTCTACAAAGTTCTTCCCTACACCATATTCCCCAACACCACATCTAAACGACTCTTAAGTGACTTAATGGTCACTCCATGGTGACTCCACCACCAGCCCATTCCAATGCCTGACAACTCTTTCTGTGAAAAATTCTTTCCTAATGTTCAGTCTAAACCTTCCCTACTGGAGCTTGAAGCCATTCCCTCTCATTCTGTCACTAATTAACAGCACCAAGCTCTCTACAGCGTTATTTCAAGTAGTTGTAGAGAGTGATGAGGTCTCCACCCAGTCTTCTCTTCCTCAAACTAAGCAGTCAAGGAACAGTCCTTGAATTGTTCTTCATAAGATTTTTGCTCCAGGCCCTACACAAGCTTCGTTGCCCTCCTCTGCACTTGCTCCAGCACCCTGATATTTCTCTTATATTGAGGTACCCAGAACTGGACACAATACTCCAGGTGTGGCCTCACCAGTGCTGAGTATAGGGGGACAGTCACCTCCCTACTTCTGATCGCCCCAATATTTCTAATATACGCCAGGATGCCATTGGCTTTCTTGGCTACCTACTTCTGTCTCATATTCAGCCACTTGTCAGTTAGAACCCTCAGGTCTGTTTGCCAGGCAGATTTCCAGCCACATTTACGCATGCCTGTAGTGGTGCACTGGGTTGTTTCAGCCCAAGTGCAGGACCTGGCACTTGGCCTTGTTGAAGCTCAAACCATTAATTTTGTCCCATCCATCCAATCTAAGTCTCTCCATAGAGCCTCTATATCCTCATGCAGATTAACATTCCTGTTTAATTTGATGTCATCTGCAAATTTACTGATGATACTATGTCCTTATCAAGATCATCAATGAAGATGTTAAACAGAAACGCTGAATCCTGGGGAACACCACTTGCGACCAGACGCCAGCTGGATTTTATTCTACTGAACAGCACTCTTTGGGACCTATTCAACCGGCACTTGATCCAGCAGATTGTACACTCATCCAGGCCGAGTGCAGCCAGCTTTTCCACAAGAAATCTATGGGAAACAGTGTCAAATGTTTTTTGAAAGTCTAGGTAGACAACATCCACAGTCTTTCCCTCATCCAATAATCGGGTCATCTTGTCATAGAAGGAGATCACGTTGGTCTGGCGTGACCTGCCTTTCATATACCCATGCTGACTAGGCCTGGTCCCCTGGTTGTCCATTATGTGGCTTGTGATGGCACTCAAGATGACCTGTTCTATGATCTTCCCTGGTGGCGAGGTCAGACTGACAGGTCTATAGTTTCCTGGATCGTCCATTCTGCCTTTCTTGTCGATGGGTGTTACATTAGCCACCCTCCAGTCCATTGGGACCTCCCCACTTAGCCATGACTTCATGCAAATGATGGAAAGCAGTTTGGCGATCACGACTGCCAACTCTTAGCACTCTAGGGTGTAACCCATATGTGTCCCATTGTGTGCATCCAAGCAGCATAGCAGGTCACGGATCACTTCCTCTTTAATTGCGATGATCTCACTCTGCTTCCCCTCCCTCTCCCCTAGCTCATGAGGATGGGTGTCCAGGGAACAGCTAGTTCCACTGCTAAGGCTGACATAAAGTAGGTATTGAGCACCTCTGCCTTTTCCTCATCCTTTCTGACTATATTTCCCTCTGCATCCAATAAAGGAGGGAGATTTTCCCTAATCCTCCTTTTGTTGTTAATCAATTTATATTCATTCTACATTCAAGCTGTAGCCAGGTTGAGCTCTAGCTCTCCTTTGGCTCTCCTAGTTTTCTTTCTGCATAGCTTTGCTACGTCTTTATAGTCTTTATGAGAGACCTGCCCCCTCTTCCAAAGGTCATAGACTCTCTTTTTGGCTTTGAGATCCAGCAAAAGGTCCCTGTTTAGCCAGGCTGGCCTCCTTCCCCACCTACTTGTCATTTTGAGCACACAGGGACAGCCTGCTCCTTTGTCTTTAAAAATTCTCTCTTGACGTACGTCCATCCTTCCTGGACACCGGAATCTTTAAGTGCATCCTCCCAAGGGATTTTGTCTAGCAGTCTTCTGAACAGGTCAAAGTTTGCCCTCCAGAAGCTAAAGTGGCAGTTTTAGTAACCCTTCTCTTTGTTTCTCCAATGATCGAGAACTCATGATCACTGTGCCCTAGACAACCTCCAACCTTTACTTCCTTCACAAGTTCTTCCTTGTTGGAAAGGAGCAGGTCCAGGAGGGCACTTTCCCTGGTCAGCTCACTTACTAGCTGCGTGAGGAAGTTATCCTCCACACATTTTAGGAACCTCCTGGATTGTTCCCTGTCTGCTGTGTTGTATTCCCAGCAGATACATGGGAAGTTATAGTCCCCCATAAAAACAAAGGTGAGTGATTGTAAGAGCTCTAAGCTTCAAAGAAGCAAAGTCCTTATTTCCTGGCCTGGGCTGTAAGTTTGTTTTATTTAAGCATGAACAATACAGAAGTCTGCAGTAAAATTCCATTGTCTCATTATATTACAGTGCATAATAAAAACTAATATATATTAACAAAGTTAATACACTTTCATGCTATAAAGACTGATTGATATTTTATATTATAAAGTCTGTGGCAGTGTAACTGAAGATTGGCAATGAAGACTGTAAATACGCTTAAGTGACTCACATGTGGAGTCTTCTGAACAGGTCAAAGTTTGCCCTCCAGAAGCTAAAGTGGCAGTTTTAGTAACCCTTCTCTTTGTTTCTCCAATGATCGAGAACTCATGATCACTGTGCCCTAGACAACCTCCAACCTTTACTTCCTTCACAAGTTCTTCCTTGTTGGAAAGGAGCAGGTCCAGGAGGGCACTTTCCCTGGTCAGCTCACTTACTAGCTGCGTGAGGAAGTTATCCTCCACACATTCTAGGATTGTTCCCTGTCTGCCATGTTGTGTTCCCAGCAGATATTGGGAAGTCCCCCACAAGAACAATGCCAAGTGACGGTGATATTTCTCCCAGTTGCTTATAGAAGGCTTCATCCACCTTACTTCTTTGGCTGGGAGGTCTAGAGCAGACTCCCACAGTGATATCACCTTTATTGGCCCTTATCCTAATCCAAACACTCTTGACATCATTATCACTATACTTAATTTCTGAGCTGTCATAGCATTCTCTAACATACAGGGCCACTCCATTACCTCTTCTTTACTATCTATCCCTCCTGAAGAGCTTGTAGCCATCAATTGTGGCACTCCAGTAATGTGAGGCCCATGTTTCTGTGATAGCTTTAGTTTTCCTGGTGCATCATGGCTTCAATTTCCCCGTTTGTTGTTCATATTGCGTGCAGTGGTATAGATGCACTTCAGATGTTCCATCTTTTTATGAGTTTGGGCCCCATTTCCCAACAGACCTCTCTCAGGAGTTTATGTAATTTCTAGGTGTGTAACACTTCTCTCAAATTAAATGGTAGAGCAAGGGTCCTTGATAATCCACTCTCTCTCAAGCCCTCATGTTATCCTTGGGTTTAATCCTAACAGGTCCAGTTATCTGCCCCTCTCCCCTCATATAGGCTAGCCCTATCAATGAACCCTTCTAATTCCTGCCCCAAAATTCTTTTTCCCCTCTGAGACAGGTGCATCCCACCTGCCACCAGCAGGCTAGGTGTCTCATACAGCAGCCTATGATTAAAAAAACCAAAGACTTGCTGATAACACCAGTCCCAGAGACACAAATTGACCTCTTGTCTCTTCCTGTTAATTTCCTCACTCATGATAGCCACTGATGGAATAGAGGAGAACACAACTTGTGTTTCTGCTCCCTTAAGCACCTGTCCCAAGGCTCTAAAATCTCTTTTAATTGATTTTGGGCTCCTTCTTCCCACATCATCACTGCCCATCTGAAATACTAAAAGGGGGTAATAATCAGAAGGATTTACTAGAGTAGGAACTTTGTCCAACACATCCCTGACCTGAGCCCCAGGGAGGCAGCAGACTTCCCTGTGAAGTGGGTCAGGATGGCGTATTGGTCCCTCTGACCGCTTCAACAGAGAGCTCCCCAAAAAACAACCCTTCTGCTTTTCCTTTTGGAACTAGTTGTAATGCCAGGTCAATGGCGACTTGGTCATTCTGGCATTTCTGGCCTAGATGTACCATCCTTCTCTCCAACAGCCAGTTCCTCCTGCAAGATTCCGTACCGATTTTGTAAGGGTAACTGAGGAGGTGGGAAGGGTAGGGAGGGGATTCGCCTGCTTCACTGAGCAGGGACCTGTTTAAGTTTCCCCTCTTCTCTGAGATCCCCTCCTACTGCCTGGTGAGAAGTGGAGAGAGTGTCCTCTGATGTATGCGAGGCCTCAGCATGTTCCCTTGCTCTCAGGGAGTGGGCCCACCAGTCTATCTCCCTCTCACACTTCCTGATAATCCTCAACCTCTCTACCTCCTCCTTCAGCTCAACCACCAGGCTGAGAAGATCATTCACCTGTTCACATCTGACACAGGTGTTGTCCTCACTACCCTCCATTGCAAGGGCCAGGCTCCAGCATTCACTGCAGCTAGAGGTCTGGACACCCACACGTTTGTGTGGGTCTTCTGTCTGGGTGCCCACAGCTTTCCTAACAATAGCCTTTGACCTGGTACCAACCATAGCTGGATGTCTGCAAGCAAGAGACAGTCAAAGGGTTAGTTGTGATGAACGCACTACTTGTCTGACTACTTAAAGGGATTGGTGGGTTCTGCTCTCCCAGAGGCTTCTTATAACCTGTCAGCTCATTTAATTTTGCCACAAAAGGTGCTGACTCCACCCAGCAAACAAATTATTTTCAAATAGCAAGGTCTATAAGGAAAACTAAGAACACTATGATCTATTGTGGGAGGACTCACACAACTGGAGTGCTGTGATTGATGGCTACCAAATTTTCAGAAGGGACAGGCATGGAAAGAGAGGTGGTGGGGTGGCCCTTTATGTTAAGAACAGTATTGTACGCCAATACAGTTAGGTGTGGACATGCTGGAGACAAGCTCTGAAGAGAAAGATCGGGGGGTCCTGGTAGACAGTAAAATGACAATGAACAAGCAGTGTGCTCTTGTGGCCAGGAAGGCCAACGGAATCCTGAGCTGCATAGGGAAGAGTGTGGCT
Organism: Scolopax mira; assembly: GCA_004320125.1. Lineage (NCBI taxonomy): Eukaryota > Metazoa > Chordata > Aves > Charadriiformes > Scolopacidae > Scolopax > Scolopax mira. Next base: position 59,914 of record BJBW01004443.1, read on the forward strand.
AGTAGGTTGAGGGAAGTCATTCTCCCCCTCTATCCAGCACTGGTGAGGCCACAACTGGAATACTGCATCCAGTTCTGGGCTCCCCAGTTCAAGAGGAGCTACTGGAGAGAGTGAGGGTGACAGAGCCCTGGAACAGGTTGCCCAGGGAGATCGTGGAGTCCCCTGCTTTGAGATTTTCAAGACCTGCCTGGATGCAGTCCTGAGTGACATTCTCTAGCTGTGGGCAATCCTGCTTCAGCGGGGGAGTTGAACTAGATGATCTCTATGGTCCCTTCCAACTCTAAAAAAATTCAGTGAGATTCAGTGAAATTCAGTGAAATTCAGTGAAAACATCAAATGTAGTAGAACAATTCTGGCTATTAATTTTTAAAGCAACTTTGTAAAAATCACACAAAGATACTCAAAAGTTTATTTTCAGATTTTTTCTGAGTTCAAACAGTTTTTGAGACTGTTTCTGAGATATCATCAATAAAATATAAACATCAGTATAACAGCTGACAAATCTGACTATATAAGATCCTAAACGTTTGGTCTTAACTTCATATCAGATCCTAAACTTTAGCTCAGATTATGTTATAAAGCTTGCCCTTACAGCTAAACTGTCTTGTTTCCAAAACTCCGTACAATATAATTGAAGACCTATTCAAATTTTGTTATCAGAGGAAAGAAAATGTATTGTATTTCTTTTTTTTGTACAGTGTTTTCCACAGGAGCTTCCCAGTGGAGCTTCCATCCAGGCATCACTGTAACATTTTTTTAGAAATTAGGGATAATGGTCCCATAAACTTGCTGATGGCCACATTTCAGACTGTTTCAGATGAATCAAGTTCAGGTTTCTGCTTGTACAGGATTGCTTTCTCTAGCACCTTGGAGCTGTGCTTTTAAAACTATTGTCTTAATTTGGTCCACTCCTGTTCAATATATTCATCAATGGTCTGGATGAGGGGATAGAGTGTACCCTCAGCAAGTTTGCTGATGACACAAAACTGGGAGGGGTGGCTGACAGACTAGAAGGCTGTGCCTAGTGAGTTAAGCAGAGAAAAACCTAATGAAGTTCAACAAGGGCAAGTGTAGGGTGCTGCACCTGGGGAGGAATAACGTCATACACCAGCACAAGTTAGGGATTGACTTGCTGGAGAGCAGCTCTGTGGAAAAAGACCTGGGAGTCCTTGTGGACAGCAGGATGACCATGAGTCATCAATGTGCCTTGTAGCCAAGGGCATCAAGAAAAGCGTGGCCAGTAGGTTAAGGGAGGTTATTTCTGCCTCTACTCTACCTTGGTGAGGCCTCATGTGGAGTACTGTGTCCAGTTCAAGTACTGGGCTCCCCAGTTTAAGAAGGACAGGGAACTGCTCAAGAGGGTGCAACAGAGAGCTGCAAAGATGATTAGAGGACTAGAACATCTCTCTGCCAAGGAGAAGCTGAGGGACTTGAGTCTTTTGAGTCTGGAGCAGAGAAGACTGAGGGGAGAACTGATCACGGTGAGTGTCAAGAGGAAGCGGTCACTCTTTTCTCAGTGGTGCCCAGTGACAGGATAAGAGGTAACAGGAACAAACAGGAACATAAGAAGTTCCATCTGAACATGAGAAGGAACTTTTTTACTTTGAGGGTAGCAGAACGCTGGAATAGGCTGCCCAGAGAGGTGGTAGAGTCTCTGTCTCTGGAGACATTCAAAACCCACCTGGACACGGTGCTGTGCAACCTGTTCTAGGTGGACCAGCTCTGGCTGGCGGGGTTGAACTGGATGGTCTCCAGAGGTTCCTTCCAACCCCAAATCATTCTGTGATTCTGTGCTGTTACACCAATATAAGTCTAATGTTACCTCTATTGGTTTCAGAGTCATAATGGTGGAATAAAGTCCTGATTAATGGGCTCCCACCTGTTCTATTTCAAAATGTATTTACTCACAAAGTTTTCAATCATTTTCTGTATTTTCTTGTTATTTCTTTCTGTAAGCTTTTATGTATTTCAGAGTAAAACATTTTCCATTTGAGGTACCACCTCAGGTGGCCAAACTGGCATTGATATATAGAAAAGGAAACAAAACCAAAAAAGTCTATAAAGTCTGAGTTCTCAGAGGGCTGTAATTTCTATACTTACTTGAAACATTATTAGTGTTTATTAAACTGTAGCGTAAATTTTAGACACAATAAAACTGGATGTTTTTGGCATATATAACATAAATAGCTGAAAATTAGTTTATCTGAAAATATGTCAACATATGAACAGAGAGGGACTCTTTGTCAGGAAGCGTAGTGAAAGGACAAGGGGTAACGGTTTTAAATTGGAAGAGAGGAGATTTAGATTAGATACTAGAAAGAAATTCTTTACTGTGAGGGTGATGAGGCACTGGAACAGTTTGCCTAGGGAAGATGTGGATGCCCCATCCCTGGAAGTGTTCAAAGCCAGTCTGGATGGGACTTTGAGCAACCTGGTCTAGTGGGAGGTGTCCCTGCCCATGACAGGGGTGTTGGAACTCAATGATCTTTAAGGTCCCTTCCAACCCAAACGATTCTATAATTCTATGATTCTATGTCAAACTTGAGGAAATTTGTTCAACTCTTCAGGGTAAATGAACATCAGACATAAAACTAGGTGACATCTGTGTCCAGAGGACAAGATAGTTCATATTTCCACTTTCTTCTTCTTAAATTTATTTAGTACAACTTCAGCACAAGGTATTATTTCAATTTCTTGGATGATATTTGAGTTTGTTTTTTTAAAAAAGAAAAATAAATAAAGGAAGTATCACAGAATCACAGAATGACAGAAAGTAATTAAAATGCATGCTGATAGAGCATCAGATGAAATCCTGTCCCTCTCAGGAGACAGGAATCACTTAAAGGCTTTTAGGCTTTGTATTATTTACTGTAAGATCCTCTTAGATATACGTGAAATCCACAATTCCAATTTTTGACGGTCCCTATAAATTGAAACACAAAAAAATTTCTCCCAAACCTGCATGATTTGGGAAACTAAGGAGAAAGATTTGTTCCAATAGGAGCACAGTGACACCTAGTAGTACAAATACCTGATTCAAGACTGAATATAGCAGAAATATATATTCTAGATCTACATATGTGAAAATTATTTTAAAAGGAAGTCCTCCTTTGCTACACTTTTTAAATAAGGGTCACCGAGGGCACAGAATTCACTAATTAGAGCAGAGATTGAACTCTGATCTATCACATGCTACACCAGGGTCCAATAACAGACATGATATAAATCTGCTAAATGACTGGGTTGTTATTGCCCAATAATCACTGGATTATTTTAGATTATCAGGTAGAACCGAGTAGCATAAAAATAATTATGGAGTTATTAATTAGTATCTAATATTTCTTTATTTAAAAATTCTTAATAGAAACAACATTCTTCTGTGCAACAGATAATAATAATAATAGCCAAAAACTTCAATGGTCAGGACTCAAGCACCTTTCACTATCTTGGTAGTAAAAATTTTTTCAAAGCTTCTAGACCAACCAGATCTATAACGCATATTTCCTGTATGAGTTTTTCTTTTAAGTTTCATTACTAATGCAACCGTTCAGAAATTCCTTATTTTAAAAAAAAAACCAAAACCAAAATACTTAGAGGCAATGGTAGTCCTGCTTATCTAGAAACTTTCCTATTCTCTTTAGAAAGCCAGACTAATATGGTGGCATATGTGGAAACTGGTTTAAGAAACCCAAGTGCAATAGCATTTCAGGAGGAGGGAAAGAAAGGTGGGCTGCCACCTGCACAGTATACATTAAACATTAGATGTGAAAAATACAAAAAAATGCAACCTTGGTATGGATGCAGAAAAGATGGTTTATTTTCTTTCCTGTACCTTGTCTATCACTCTTTTCTCTTAAAATTATGCCATCTTTCCAGAATGTACCTGTAAGCCAATGAACAACACTGCAACCTTCCTGGCTTTGAGAATAACAGTAAGAGTCAAGGGAGAGTATTTGCAATATAAATGAAACAGTTCACTCAGAGCTGAACTGTTACAATTACTGCTCTTGATTTCTTTATTAAATTGACTGTTTTACCACTAGTTTACATCTTAAAGTTGTCAATATAAATTTTCTAATAAAAGATACAGAAAAATTATTCACAACAGCTAAGCCAAATTTTATTCCTTATCTTTAGAAAGCAACACCACTTTTGTTACAAAAGCGTATTTTTTTACCAAAATATCCAAATTGACTAACGCTTCTGTGTGATACTTCATTTTTTCTCATTTATCTTCCAGAAATTTAACAATTTTTAACGACAAATTCTCAGCTAAATTCTTCTTTCATTTTAATTTGCTCTACTCACATATGCACAGTGTCAGTGTAACATAATGTGTCTTACAGAATGGTAATTGCCTTATAGTTACACTTTCAAGGAGTTTTCCCTACATGTTTAGTTTCAATACACAGAAAATTAGTTACCTGAAATTACATGCTCAGTGACAGCAATTTACAGTACAATTTTTTTCATACTTTTTATTTGTATAACTAAGTAGAATAGTAGAAATAAGTGCATGGTGTATACAAAGACAAATATCAATTTTTTTATAAACTACTAAAGCCAGGATCTAACCTAAGTTTGTTTGTAGAATTCAATTGCAATTGTTCATGAAACATATGAAAACACCAGAATTCAAATGCTTATTATTCAAATAAGATGTTATTTCCAGGTATTCTTTGAGGTAGAAGAATCTTTAAACTTAATAGTCACATTTAGTATTTTAAATTTATATTTCTGCAGGATAGAAACCTTTGCAATGTTTTTGAAGATCATTGTGTATCTTCAAAGCCTTCATTCATGTATGTGTACATAAAGAGGAGAGCAAGGAACAGATTTTTCAGTAAAATTCATCTTGATACATCCACAGGTAGAAGTTTGACTCCTGCATACAGAAGACTTAGTGAAGATTTTGATTCTTAATCTACAGAGGAGCATTAATAATGCCAACACAACCTGACCTGGCAAGTACCTTGCATTCAAATGTCTTGATGTTTGTATTCATTTTAGCTTTTGGGATTTATTACATAAAGAAATTACATGCATGACCCTTAATAAATAATTCTGCACCTGACCAGAAGAAAAGCAAAAAAATTCAGATAGAGCATGATTTTTTTTTAATTTTTTTTTTTTTTTAAATTATGAATATTTTTTCTGTGGTTTTTGTATGGAAACCAGGATGGTAAAGAAATGATCTTAAAAGGTTACAGATTTCGCCTGTGACTGAGATACCTAATTTATGTATGACTCTATAACGGAAATTTAATTTATAATGATTCTTAAATGTTTATTTTGATAATGAATAGATACCATGAAAGTCTGGTTTTTTATGTCTCAGATTGGATAAATCTATGGTCTTATTTAACACCCCAATCTCCTGCTCTGTTTTTCACTCAGATGCATGGAATGAAAACTCGTCCCAATATCTATCTCTTAATTTGAACATCAGTCCTCAAATTCATTGGACATATCACTAATGGTTTCATTAAAGATGTTTAGTTGGTAGATCATATTTTCTGGACCATGTAGTTTAAGCTGATACTTTCTCAAATCTGGAATCATGAAACGTCTGGATTTCTGTGCCTAAAGAGCTAGTTTCTTCCTTAAGTGAGAACAGTATAAGTTTATATCCAGGGTGAAAGTTTCACTGAATTTGACTGAATTTTTAGAGTTGGAAGGGACCAGAGAGATCATCTAGTCCAACTCCCCCACCAAAGCAGGATTGCCCACAGCTAGAGCATGTCACTCAGGGTCTAGAGCATCAGGGTCTTGAAAATCTCCAAAGAAGGGGACTCCATGACCTCCCTGAGCAACTTGTTCCAGGGCTCCATCACCCTCACTGTGAAGCAGGTATTTCTCATATTTGAGTGGAACCTCCTATGTTCCAATTTATGCCCGTTACCCCTCATCCTCTGACTGCAACCACTGAAAAGAGTTTGGCTCTCTCCTCCTTCAAACCACCCTTTAGATACTTATAGGNNCAGCCTTCTCTTCTCCAGGCTAAAGAGTCCCAGCTCTCACAGCCTTTCCTCATAAGGGAGATGCTCCAATCCTTGAATCATCTTTGTTGCCCTTCGCTGGACTCTCTCCAGTAGCCCCTCTTGAACTGGGGAGCCCAGAACTGGATGCAGTATTCCAGTTGTGGCCTCACCAGTGCTGAGTAGAGGGGGAGAATGACTTCCCTTGACCTACTAGCCACACTCTTCCCTATGCAGCTCAGGATTCTGTTGGCCGTCCTGGCCACAAGAGCACACTGCTTGTTCATTGTCATTTTGCTGTCTACCAGGACCTCCCGATCTTTCTCTTCGAAAAGAGGTCCATGCCTACCCTGTATTGGGGCCTAACATTCTTCTTCCCCAGGTGCAGGACCCTACACTTTTCCCTGTTGAACCTCATGAGGTTCTTCCTTGTCCATCTCTCCAGCCTGTCTAAGTCTCACTGGATGCCCTCCGGGGTGTCAGCCACCCCTCCCAGTTTGGTATCCTCATCAAACTTGCTGAGGATACACTCTGTCCCCTCGTCCAGGTCATTGATGAATATGTTGAAAAAGGCTGGACCAAGTATTTTTCAGACCCTTCTCAGATGTGAGCTTAACTTGCCCTATCTCATAATTGCTCACTTCTGTTGACCCTGATATAATACAGATCTTACAGGTGCTCTTCTCCACTGTAAAGATTCTATCTTTGCAATTAACCAATTAGTCCATTTCTAATTTCATCAGCATTACACTCCTTGGCTTGATGTGGTTTTGACTTGCATGTTACAGGGTTATTGAGTGGAAAAAAGACAGCTTAATTACATGCTGTCCACCAAAGAAATATTCCAGAGCATCAAATCAACCATTTACCAATTCTTTTAGTCCACTAATCCCACAATATTTTCAAAGGGATTCTGAACTAATGCATAAAAGTACTTAAAATTATTTGTAATCTTACCCCTCCAAATTTCTGTCTGTGATCTATCTTGCAAAAACACACCAGTAACCACAATGGAATTGCACAGATATTGCATATGTTAACTCCTAGAAATCAGCAATTATCACATTTTAAATACTGTGATGCTAAAGTCTCTACATTGCTGTGAGTATTACTACAATAATTTATCATTCATTTAACAATATTGACACATCCTGAAGTACTGCTGCAGTCTCAAAACCATTGGTGTTTTCTAATTTCTTTTAAAATGGTAGTTTGAGATTTGTGAAAAGAAAAACAAATTTCACAACATAATACTTAAAAAGAGATCTCTAAAACCAGACACACTCACCACATTCCTATGCTGATTAACTGTTAATAAAAGAGAACATTGGACACCTCTTTTTGAGTTGTTCAGAAGGATTCTCATAGTGATAGATAGTGCTTATAGCTAGTACTTATGGTCTAATATTTGAGTTCAATATCAATGGGATGCTTCTTTTGTTAAGAAACTATGTTAGTAAAATACAGAATTTCTGATTAAATATGCTTCAGTTTCTTAGCCTTGGATTCTCTGAATTGTTCTTTCTCCCCATAAGTAATTATACAACTACCACTGGTTCTTTGAATTCTTTGAAGACAAGTAGTGTTGACCTAGTCCTAAACCACCAGTGTAAATGGAGGAGCTCTTCAAGAAAACTTGCTATCATTAGGTGAGGCACTAACTTTGCGATGACACTATGTATAGATCTGAGGTCCATTTGGTGCAAAATCCTTTAGGGTTCTATTAAGACAGATAGTAATCCAGACAAACTCAGAAATATAAAAAACTCTTCAAAGCATATTAACTGAATATCCACCTTAATAAAAAGATATTGCTGAGCAGCCACATTCAGATAGCAGTCACACTTAAATTCTAGTACACCTGGATGCAGATTCATTTTCAGGGACATAGTGAAACAAGTGGTTTTTTATATTTACCATCTTCCTTCTGTATAGTGCCTCTCCTTGCTGAATCTGCATTGCAGGACCTGTTATGAATCTATTCCAGTGGTATAATGGACTCCAGACTCATAAGTAGTCTGAGTATCTACAGTGTTGAAGTATAGAATGTTCTTACTAAGGAAATAAGCCATCCAAGTTTTCAGGTCTGAACATCTGAGAACAAAATCATCACTTACTTAACATCACTTACTATATAAATCTGCTTTTGTACTGGTCATATTCTATAGTGGGATATATATATGAACCAGAGACACAAGGACGTTACCACTAGAATTTAAATGAAACTTGCCATAATAATGAGAAATGAAATTTAAATATTATAGTTTTACAAAGCCATGACTGAATGGTTTTGTACAGTAAGGGCCATTTAAATTTTGTTAACACCAATGAGACAGTTTTTCATTTTTGCTAATCTTTTTCAGATTAATATTGTAGATCAGTCAGATGCATCTGCTAAACCTGTCATATCCACTGCTTTCCTTAATGTTTTTTTCTATGTAATTTCTGCTGAATCATTAATATTCCGTTGCCTGCACTACATATAAAACATTTGATAACTGAACATTTGACATTTTTTTATACTTTTCAGCTTCTTGAAATCATGCTTTAAATGTCTGAACCCTGATGTTCATAACTTGAAAGGGGTGGGAGGGCTCAGGATGATGCCAATTCTCCAGGAGATGAAAGTGAATTGTGTTATCATTATAATTTTCTGGTACTGTTCTATTAAACTATCTTTATCTCAGTCCATGAGTTGTTTTTTTTTCCCTTTCCCCTCCTTTTCTCTCTCTTCTACCTACACCTCTTGCAGGGGAAGGGGGTGTGAGCAAGCAGTTGTGTGGTTGTAGCCGCCAGCTGGGGTTAAACCACAACACATGCTCTCTCAGTTCATTGGTGTATTGTCAAGTTTTAAATATCTTCTTAAAGAACTCAAAAGTCATTCTTGCCACATTATCACACCATTATTATTATGTCACCTTGATAACATTCTTACATATAGAAAACACAGAAAACATATAAACAGAAATACTTGAAATATCATGCTTTGTTAATAAAGTAGCTAAAGAAACATTTAATCCACACTTTTTAATACTCAGTAGAGATTTCTATAAAAATAAATGTTAAAGCTGCTGTAGCAAAAATTTCTATCTTTTAAGTCCTGGAAATTGCAATGTCTCTTCAGAAGGAAGCCTCAAGAACTTCTCGAAGAAGGTCCCAAGAAACATTAGAAGGGTATATTTATGTTCTATCAAAGCAACAGTAATTGTTATATATAGATTCAACCAAGCTTATATTTATATTTTATCTGTTCAGTTTATTTTTTCACTTTTTTTCCTTCAGAATGATCTGGACTCTGAATTAGAGCACACATACTATGCATTCCAGTACCCGAGCACCCAGGAATTCCCAGCATGTTTTATATAGTTTAGTGAACAACTATGTCCAGAAAAATAGGGCACTGTACAGTCAATAGTACAATAAAGAAAATACTAAACCATAGAGCAAAAGTTTCTGTGCTTCCATTTCACATTGTTGTCTTTTTCCCCATTTGTATGTCTAGTCTTGTTGGAAGTCTAACAAGAGCTTCCTGAGATAACAACATTTTCTTTTAATATATAAGTACATACACACACACACTCTTGCATAGCGTACCTTAAACACTGCTTGCCTGTATTGTTTGAACCTATGACCTTTATTTTGCAATTAAAATAATCAGTAACTTTACTGAACAAAGTTAATTTTTCTATATGTAGAAATCCTACTCCTTACAGGTCAACTTTCAATAATTTGATATCAGGTTTTATTAGATCTATCCCTTCTTTTTATACATTTGGTTTCATTTACCTGCAATAAGCTATTGATTTACTTCGACAGTACCTACTACCCTTCATATGACAAAACATTTCAGAAGTTAATCCTTAACTTTCTTATACCTTAAGAATTGTCTATTTGTTGAGTTACATCTCTATGAACTATTGTTATACCTATGTTGCTGCTAAAGTTGTGATTTCAGCACAGGTATATATACCCAATACAGCTGTAATCTACCCAACTGCTCACAGAAGTGGTACTGCAGTTGCAAGGACATCCACTATTGAATACATAACCAGTGATTTTATTTCTATCATTAAATAAACTGGTAAAGTTAAAATTAGCTCAATTATGGATATATGTGCTGCAATGACACCTCTGGATTTCATTGCAGATGTTATCTAAGGAGCTGCAGTTGACTAGAAAGAAATCCAGAACAGGAGAGAAATAAGCACAAAGAAAGAGAATAATTAGAAGAGGAGAAAGTGCATTGAAAAATTAAGACTGATCACTATAGAAAAAAAAGGGGAGTTGATAAAAGCTAACGAAAACCATTGAATTTCATCAATCATAAAAGGTTATCAAAGAATGGATGTTGCTAGAAGAAGTAGCAAATTTGAGGATCTTTATCCAGTCTAATTTTTGCAGTAATTAAGTTTCATTTCACATTTTGTTTTCATTAAAACCGGTTTGTCTATTATCAGGCTTGTCTTGTGACTAACATACAACCAACCATTAACTCTCCTCTCTTGTACAAGACAGTCGACAATGTGGAAACTTGATCCTAATATGCCAGTTTTCCGTGACAGTGCAGAGAAGAAAGTAGTTTGTACCAGGCAAGGTATTATCAATAGGCATTTCATATCACTTTAAGGTAGTAGGTTGAACATTATTTTGCCTGACTACCTTGAATTAAGTTTAGACATGAGAAATACAGGAGCAGTGGAGGTTAGACTAGAATCATAGAATTGTCCAGGTTGGAAGGGACCCTTAAGATCATATAGTCCAACCATCTACCTAACTCTGATAAAAAAACAAACATCACAAAACCACATCACTAAGCACTATGTCAACCCATCTTATGAATACCTCCAGGGATGGTGCCTCAGCCCTTCCCTGGGCAGCCCATTCCAGTCCTTACCAGTTCAGTGTAAAAAATTTTCATAATATCCAGCCTGAACCTCCCCTTGAAGTCATTTCCCCTAGTCCTATCACCTGTGATATAGGTGAAGAGACCAGCCCCTGACTCTCTACACCCTCCTTTCAGGTACTTGTAGAGAACCATAAAGTCACCCCTCAGCATCCTTTTCTCTAGGCTGAACTAGCTCCCTTAGCCTCTCCTCATAAGACTTGTGCTCCAGATATTTTATTAGCTTTGTTGTCCTTCTCTGGACCTGCTCCAGCACCACAGTGTCTTTCTTCTGCTGTAGTGGACACAGTACTTGAGGTGGGACTCACCAGTGCCGAGGGGGACAATCACCTCCCATGTCCTACTCACCATGCTGTTCCTGAGACAGGCCAAGATACTGTTGGCCTTCTTAGCCACCTGGGAACACTGCTGCCTCATGTTCAGCCGACAGTCAAACAACACTCCCAGGTCCTTTTCTGCCAGGCAACTTTCCAGGCATTCTTCCCCAAGCCTGTAGCACTGCCTGGGGTTGTTGTGACCCAAGTGCAGGACCCGGCACTTGGCCTTATTGAACCTGATTCCATTGGTCTCAGATACATCCAGCCAGCCTGTCCAGATCCCTCTGCAAAGCCTCTCTACCCTCCAGCAGATCAACACTCCCACCCAATTTGTCTGCCCTCCAGAAGTCCATGATGGCAGTCATTCTGTCTCCCCTCCTTGCTTCCCTTAGAATTGAGGACTCTATAATTTCATGGTTACTGTGCCCAAGACGGCCTCCAACCATCACATCCCCCACAAGTCCTCTTTTTACAAACTGCAGATTGAAAAGGGCTCCTTCCCTAGTGAGCTCACTTACCAGTTGTGTCAGGAAGTTATCCCCAACACAATACAGGAACCCCCTAGACTGTTCCCCTTCAAGCTGTATTGTGTGCCCAGCTGATGTCTGCTAGGTTGAAGTCTCCCACCAGAACAAGGGTAAATGATCTTGAGACCTCTCCCAGCTGCTTATAGAATATTTCATCTACCTCTACATTCTGGTTGGGCAGTCTTTAACAGAGCCTTGTCTGATTCTTACCCATAGGCACCCAACCCTACTATTATCCTCAAATAGTTCTTGGCATTCGTAACTCTCCTTAACATACAGGGACACCCCTCCTCCTCTCCTTCCTTGCCTGTCCCTTCTGAGAGAGTTTGTAGCCATCCATTGCAGCACTCCAGTCATGACAGTCATCTCACCCTGTATCCATGATGGCAACTGCATCATAGCTTTCCAGCTGCGCAATGTCTTCCAGCTCCTCCTGTTGTCCATGCATTAGTTTAAAAGCACTTCAGCTGGGTTATTGTTCCCACCATCTGTTTGGTATAGAAAGGCCTAACTTCTACCTGATCATTCCCAGGCATAGCCATAGATCTTAATCCATTGATGACCCTTGGGTCTCTGCTGATGGATCCCCCCTCTTCCCCCTTCAAACTTAGTTTAAAGACCACTTGATGAGGCCTGCCAACTCCTGTGCAAAGATCATCGTTCCCTTTTAAGACTGGTAGGCCTGGTGTCATGTTAACCTTCTTCTGCTCAAAAAACTCAAAGTTGTGCCTCTGATACCAGGCTTGGAGCCAGGTATTGATCTGCTGGCTCTTCTTGTTACTTTCCTCGTGATTCCCTGTGACTGGCATGACAAAGGAGAACACTACCTGCACTCCTGATCCCTTGACCACTTGTGCCAAGGCCTGAAAGTCTCTTTTGATTGCCCTTGGGTTTCCTATTAACAGCTTGTCTCTGCCTGCCCAAAAAATTGGTAAAGGATAATAATCTGAGAGATTTACCAGTGAGGGAAGTTTTCTTCTTATGTCTTTAACCCGGATCCCAGAGAGGCAGCAGACCTCCCTGAGAAGTAGGTCAGGTCTGCATATTTGGCCTTCTGCTCCCTTCAGGATGGAGTCATTTACAACAATGACCTGACTTTATTTTTAAACTAAAGATGTTTTGATGCCAGGTTTAATATCACTTGATACTGGTGACATCTCTGTAGACATTGAATTGTCATTCTTACTGTGGTTGGGTTCCCTTTGCAGAGCCTCATATTTGTTTTTTAAGGGTGGGGGAGTTACGGGGGAGATAGGCCTGCTTCGTGAGGCAGGAACTTGTTCCCACAGCCCCCTATCCTCTAGGTTACCTTGCGCAGCCTGGCAGGGAGAGGACAGAGAGCGCTCTGTAGTAGGAGATCAGCCTGTTTGATTTCTGTTATGGAAGGCAGGGTGCAACTCTGGCAGTCCTTCTCCTTCTCACATTCCCTGATTTTCCTTAACTTACTTACCTCCTCCCTGAGGTCCATGACTATTTGAAGGAGCTCTTCTACTTGGGCCCATCACCCACTGGTGTGCCCAACAATGCCATCTGACACAGGCATAAGAGCAGACACACCCTGCATCCCAATGTCTGAGTGGCAGCATATTCCTACAAGAGTTCTGTGTGGGAAGTTGCATCAGCAGAGCACACAGACGGTATAGTCTTCTTCTGTGTGGATACCTTCACTATTCTGTGGTGAATGGATAGTCCTTCAGCCCTTTCTGGTGCAGAATCCCTTATGGCAATCCCAGGTGACGCCCACCTGCTTTTTGCTTGCTCAGTGGTGTGCAGTGTCTGGGTTGCTGCACCCTGGTGCCTCATTTAAATCTGCTGCTGATGGTGCTGGCTTCACCCACACCACCTCAGCAGCCCGAAATTATTCATGTATGTCCAAAAACTTCCAGATCTACACTTGGAATGTGATGTAAGCCTGTAAAATAAGGCAACCACAAATAAGCAAACAGATGCCAGTATTTCTATATTTTTCTTTAGCTATTCCTCTCTTCCTGGAGTCATCACTTCAAGACATTTTACTGTTTGGAAATCCCCCCTTCCCCCCAAAAAAAGCAAATTATTTTCTCCTTATGATCTAAAAGCTCTCTACTCTACTGATAATTCACTGCAGTCAAACATCAGTTTGTTTCATTTCTACAACCAACTTCTTACTTAGGAAACTGTGAAGCTTTTCCTTGATTAGTACAAAAATATGGTAATTTTTTATATTGTCACACAGTACTTAGTGTCTAAATTTCACTTAGTATTAGATTTTTATCCTTGTACGCATTTCATACAATTAGAACAAATCATTTTGTGTTGACAGATAAACACATTGCTCTATTTTCTTACTGTCTGTTTCAACACAGTACTATGGGAGTTCCATTTATATATTGACAATTTAGATATTTTTATCATAATATAAATGAATCTCATAGTGCTTGTAGAAATTTGAAGTTAGACCTCTAGAGATCATGTAGTTCATTGAACTAAATTAGGATCAAGTTTAGCTACATCTAAAATTCTAGCAGAGTAATATCACCTTTCTTACTTTCTCCCACATTTTTCAGTTTTTTTCCTGTATTCTTTTCTTGATTGTATCCATGGGATTTATGAATTCTGCCACTTCATCTAAGATGCAACAATTCTTTCTCCTTTGCAAGTACTCTCTTGAAACACCAAGATGGTTTGCAATTATTCCCTCAGGTGACACTCAGCAATGATACAAATCCTCACAGTAGCTTTCCACAGAAAAAGGAAGTTGGAGACAATGACATAATTTCTCAAGGTCACAAAAGTTTAAGTATACATAATGGTTTTAAAATCATCTGTCATATCTTATACTTCAGTGTACTTCATAATCTATTGTCCATGGTACTGGCCTAAAGGGCCCATTTTCTCATTGCTTACTCTATGGCAATCTCAAAACCTTGATTCATTGGAAATAAAACTGACAGCCTACTGTGGGACTAATCCAGTTAAAATCCAGGCGTTCTTTTGATACACAATGCAGTTCCTTAATTCTTTTCAGATGCTAGTTTACTTAACATAGCAAAAACAAGCAAAATTTTTCCACAAAGAATCATTGTCTTTATTAAGTGAGTATTCAGATATCAACGGTACTTCTGTTTTGGAGTTAAATATTAAGAAACACTCTGTATTATGAAAGGAGACAAACCAAGTTATTGTCCTAGTTCCTCTCTGCCCTTTAGACTTAAAATATTCAGAGCAACTTTTTTTATTTTCACATAAGGTGGAATCCTTTCTTGCAGGAAATTTTATGAAAATTTATTTACATTCACAAATTTATGACATGATCAGATATCAAAATATTAATACAAAATGAGGTCATACACTGAACTGTCCAGCTGATTGATTGATTGATTGATTAATTGCAAGTATTCAGTCTCCTGTCTGGCAATGCTGCTTTCAATAAATAACATAGCAAATGTACTTCAGCTAACAGTAAGCACTAGCCTGGATCAACTGAGATCAGCAAAAGGCATTTATATTCATGTTTTGGTTACAACATTTAGTTATTTTCTCTTCTTCCTCCATGAAATTCCTTTGTATAAAGGAAAATGTGCCTTTTGTTTCAATCTTGCTCACAAGCCAGCCTCTTTTTCAGAACAGGGATATTAAAAAGGGAAAGAAGTGATGCTCTATGTACAGTATAATCACTCATAAAATATCATCCAAAACCTGCTTAAATAAGCAACAATTTAATTCATATTATTGTTCTGACTCTGGCTTCATAACAGTCAAAAATTACTTCTCTAATAGAGCCTAATATAGCAGTTATGTCATCTAAGGATTAATTCTTCACAGAAAGTTTGTCCTAGTAAATAGTTTCCATGGCTGCACTAGCTTGAGTGAATAAGGCTTTATATCTAGGCAGAAAAGAAGAGGTAGATGTAATTGCAGGTAAGTGGCATGGAAGGGCACAGTTTGTTATTTGTAAATATGACATTGTCAACGTGAATTTGATATTCTTTCAACAAGACAGCTAAAGACATAAAGCAGGTGGGAAGCAGATGCCCTCATCATCTCCACACTTGACACTCCACCCCAGCCCATGCCTTTTTTTTTAATTTTGAAAGGAGGAAATAAGAGGATAATGGAGTTACATTTGTGCAGGAGGACAAACATCCCTGTTTTACAGGGACAAATAAAATATATACTCTCAGAAGAAACAAGCATGAATAACATAATTAATTAAAGCTTAAGAACTCTTATAACTAAGAATGTTTGACCATAGCTCTGAACGGTGCTCATATGAGCTCTTTCTTCCAGTTAATGATATCAGTGAGGATGCAACAGAAACAGCTTGGTGTGGCACACCAGGCAGCATGTGCTTGTGTCACTGCAGCTGATAGTCACCAGGAGACTTTCTTCTGAAAAAGGTGGTATTCAAATAATTTTAAGCAACGGAAAGTATGTATCCACAGTGTTTTCAACATAAATAATGGTGTCCTCTTAGAAAGCTAAAAATTGAAATGAACACAACGGTTTTCTAAATTTAATAGGGGAATGTTAAACTAAAAATAAGATGTTAAATCATAAAGAATATTTCTGAGATACAATTCTCTTGTGAAGTAAGGATCAAAGGAGGAACTTCAGACAGGATTGACAACCCAGAATGTTAATTTTATTGTAAGAGTATGTATACTCAGACTATTTAATCTTTAAGACTGATAGTTTTTCTCTTTTCTTAAAACTGTTGCAAAAATGCTTGATTTTCACACTGAAGAATACATAATTAATGCAGTTTCATTTTCTGATTTTCTCCTCTATTCAAAAATTTTAGCTTTGTCTAAGATAAGGATTCTGAACTATTTCTGCTTGTTTACTGCCAAGGTGTTTCATGATATCCCTACTTTTCACTCATTATAATCTTTGCAGGTCAAATTTTTGATATCCCCAGGCCAGGTTCAGGGAAAATCTTAATTAAAACTGCAGTCAAATAAATTGACCTAGTATATTTTGTCATGGGAATAAACTTCAAAAATTTAATTTATTCAGTATATGAATTGTTCCAGAAGATTAGCAATGACCATTATGAAACTGTTATGTCATCTCAATGTTGCTAATTTAGGTCTCTATCTCAGAATATATCAAATATGTTTTCAAAAATCATTATGATGATCAAAATGTAAAGACATAGAAGAGAGAAGGAAGAGGTGAGAAGGAAAAAAAATAGAAAATTGAAAAAGCTGCTGGAGAACCTGTAATCTAATTTTTATTTCTTAGTAATGTAAATTGAAGGTTGCTGTGTTGGGAAACACTTACAATGTTCTATATCAAGTTAACAATCACAAATACAAATGTTGGAATCATCTTTAAGTATGGTTTATTATATCCAGTGTAGCTTAGTTTATCTATATGGAGAGCAGCTACTAACTGATGGTGTAACATACACTTTAATGCATCTTTTCATTGATGACAACCATTCTTTTATACTGTTGTAGTTATATTCTTTTACTGGTTCCATTGGTGAAAGTATCACAAACAAGCAGCATAAGGTTTTTGCTGAATAAACATGTTTACAGACTGTGGCAAATTGCCCAGTTTGTAAAAATATGTGATATAATAAGTTAGTAATTTTAAGACATTTTCAAGGGATGCAAAAAATTCTTTAAAGTTTTCAGGGAAGATGGGATTTCATTGTATGAAACTCAGGATTAAGATTGACAAAGGAAATTTGTGATCACCAGCAGATTCAGACTGGCCAGTTGTGGTACTTGCAGTAGTCCTACAGCCCTGGAGAGAACTGAAGAAGCAAAAAACCCTCCAGACTAATCAAGCATTGGCAAAGGTCATCCAATATGCAGATGGAAAAACCTTATATTCAGGGTACTCACAAGTCAAAATTACTTGACAGTTCATTTCACAAGTTCATCAGCTGTTTCTAGTAGTTTCTGTGCTGCGTTGCACCAAACAGCACAGAGCATCCTCATTAGTTTTTAAAAAGCACTAGGATAGTCAAGAAAAACCACACCAAGTGAATAGTGAATTATCCATTAATGGCAATGGTATTTCTAACATTAGGAACACTTGACACCAGTGGTCAGGTAGCAAATGTCACTCCTACCTTTAGGAAGGACAAGAAGGAAGATGCATGGAGTTACAGCCCACCTTGATTCCTTGATGCATGGAGCAAGTAATCCCTGAAATAATTTACAAACATATGAAGAACAAGAAGGTGATGGTGAGTAGTCAGCATGGATATGTGAAGGGGAAGTCAAACCTAACAGGCCTGAAAACTAGCTGAACTGCCAGTTCAAAGGATTGTGGATAAGAACTGAGAACAGAAAGAGTCCAGTAACTACCAATGTACTCAGACTTTAATATTGTAGCCAATACTGTGTAACATCTTCATTAGTTACTTGTATAATGGGAGTGAGCACACCCTCCACAAGTGTACAAATAGTATTTATAGGTGGAGTCGTTGATACACCATATAGTTGTACTGCCATTCAAAGGGACCTACATATAACTGAGAAATAAACAGAAATTAACCTCACAAAAGTCAGCAAAGGAAATGGCATATCTTGCAGTCTTACACACGGGAAACAAATAACACCAGGCACAAATATAGGCTGCAAGCTTAGCATAAAAAAGGCAGGTTGGTAAAGAAGGGTGCGGAGACCTTAATGAACACCGAGTTGTCCATGAGCTAGTAATATACCCTTGTGTAAGAAAAGGCCAGCCGCCTCCTCAACTGCATTAGGAAATTCAACATCAACAAGTCAATGGAGGTGTTCCTTTCCCTCTGCTCAGAGTTGATGAAACAGCTTGGAGTACTAAGCACTGTCTGAGTCTCTCCAGTGCAAAATAGACATAGATATTGTGGAGTGAGTCCAGCGGAGGGCTGTGATTAAAGGCCTGGACCATGTGACATAGAAGAAGAGCTTGAGAGAGTTGGGACTTCAGCCTGCAGAAGTGAAAGGTCACAGAGGAAATATAGTAATATATATACCTGATAGAGTAGAAAAGCAGGGTTAAGAAGACAGGTATAGACCTCCTCAGTGTTGTCCAGTGCCAGGACAAGAGAAAATGGGCAAAGTTGAAATACAGGTGATTCCATACAAGCATAGCTCTTTTACAGTGAACATGATCAAACACTGGACAGTCTGCCTAGGGAGGTTGTGGAGTCTCTGTCTCTGTCCTTGGAAACATGCAAAACACAGTCAGAAACAGCCCTGAGCTAAGCTTTAGGTTAAAGCAAGAGAGTTGGATAACATGATCAGCAGAGTTGCCTTCTAACTTCAGCCACTCTGTGGATGTCTGGATGTCCACACCAGGAATTGGTTAGCACTAAGAGATTCTTTATATAAAGTATCCCTCAGTGGATGCCTTTGGTGTAGTTATTTTCTTGTAGATAAATTTGATGTATAAAAATTGTGAATATAAATTCTTGCCTCCAGTATGAATGCAAGATTAGAATTGTCTTCAAGCTGTAGAACAACGGTGGTGTTATAGACTGTCTTCAGCAATGTACACCCAATTTTAATGTATATTTTCTTATATCTTATGAAAAAGAAAAATGTTTACAGATTGGGATGTTAATAAAATGCTTATTAACATTAATTTATCAACAAAAATTTCAGTTTTTCCTTTCTGACTCTTGTTTTTAATGAATTAATCTATACTTTTTTACATCCATTTGGATTATACACTTTATACCTGAGACCTATTTTTCATGGAATCTTATGACTTAAAATAAAACAAAAGACTAGTAGAAAAACAATTACATTGACGTTTCCAAGCCGTGTCCCTGCCTTACTGCATAGTGCCACCTGCTGGCAAATACAATAATTTTGGACTACTTCTGTTTCATTTCAAGTTGTTACAGTGATTACAACACTGAGAAAAAGAAATAAGGAAGAAGAATGATGAACAAGCCATAGTCTGACCTTTAAAACAATTATAATTTTCCCTTTGACATGCATTCTGTTAAAAAAGAACACAGATAATCCTACTTTTACTAGTTTATTGCCCTTTTACCATCCCCTAAATGTTTCCAGTGGTAAACTGAAGGAAATACTCGTCTTGATAAAATTTCACTGATTATTGAAGAACTGGGATTTCCAGAAAGTATAATTTCAGTTGAATAGCCATTAAAAAATAAAGAAAGAAACAAACAAAGAATTCCCAACCAAAAAAGCCCACAAAATGATAAAACAAATGGTGGATATTCAGTGACCTCTATGGTAAATAACTGCATCTTTTCAGAGACATATATTGCATTTGAAGATACTAAAGACTATGCAAGATTACTCAACATCTTTTCTGTGTCACTAATGTCATACATGGAGTGATTTCTAGTTCTTCTAAAGACCTATCCCTTTTAGGATAAACCTAAGTAGAGATACAATGACTCTTTATTTGTCTTTCTTTCCTGTGTATACATATTTTAGGCTGTATTTTAGTTTTTAGCCATGTTAAATACCAACCAACAAGAGCCTAATCAAAGTACTTTATCACTGAAAAAATCTTCCAAATTCACGATATTTAAATATTTGAAAGATAGAATTAAATCCACAGAGAATAATTTCAAAAACAATTTGTAGCATAGCTTTATTTCGCAAGTGTCTAAACTACCCCCCGAGTTCACATTTCCATCATGTCTATAAATACAAAAAACCCCATTTCACTGAATTTGACTGAATTTTTAGAGTTGGAAGGGACCAGAGAGATCATCTAGTCCAACTCCCCCACCAAAGCAGGATTGCCCAAAGCTAGAGCATGTCACTCAGGGTCTAGAGCATCCAGGCGGGTCTTGAAAATCTCCAAAGAAGGGGACTCCATGACCTCCCTGGGCAACCTGTTCCAGGGCTCCATCACCCTCACTGTGAAGCAGGTATTTCTCATATTTGAGTGAAACCTCCTATGTTCCAACTTATGCCCGTTACCCCTCATCCTCTGACTGGCAACCACTGAAAAGAGTTTGGCTCCCTCCTCCTTCAAACCACCCTTTAGATACTTATAGACGTTAATAAGATCTCCCCTCAGCCTTCTCTTCTCCAGGCTAAAGAGTCCCATTTCTCTCAGCCTTTCCTCATAAGGGAGATGCTCCAATCCTGGAATCATCTTTGTTGCCCTTCACAATTTTATCCTCCATTTTTTTCTTCATACTCAGTTCATCATATTCCCAGGCAGGAGGCTCTTAACTACAAGACTCTTTGTCTTCTCTCGACTTTTTCTGGAGGACATAATCCATAGCCACCCAAACAACAGGATTATTGAGGGCGGTATCATCCAATACATAACAAAAAGCAGCATGCAAAATGCACCTAAAATACAATTGCCTTTCAAAGAGTAATGCTTATATGCTGCTTCAGAAGCTTATAATCAGCTTTGCTAGCATAGAAAATAGCCAGTGCTTCACTTGCTAAAGTCTGTGAATCTTTTTGTTTGATATTAAGGTCTTCCAATATAGGTACCTGGGTATTTAGTCTGCAATATAATGTCACAAAGGAGAGAGGGGGTGGAGACATGGGGAAACTTAAAAATAAACATTCCAGTACCGCCTCTTTATTTAGAATACTGTTCAAGCTTTGGCATTTTAAAAGTCCTTTTGCTTTTAAATGCCTATGTTTTCGTGGTTGTTTTTTTTCTCTAAAAAGGTCTTTATATTCCTGATGAAAGGTATCCAGACAATGAGTTAATCCCAACTCAGCTAGCAACAGCAAAAAATAAAAAAATATGTTTTCATAATATCTGAATTAGGCTTCAAGAAATTTCCTAAGTCACTTTCATCTTCTCTGTTTCAAGATGCACCTTTTTAGGTACATTTTTCTTGACATGTTTCACATTCTGAACTAGCTGTGTCACTTGGTGGTAGAATATAGGAGGTGATTGCTCAGAGGTTGTGGAATCTCCATCCTTGAAAAATACTCAGAACTGAATGGAACAGGGCCTTGTGCAGTTTTTGATTCACTCTGAGTAGGAGGTTGGACTAGGTGACCCTGGAGGTTCCTTTCAAACAAAATTACTCTCTGATTCCATAGGCTGGATTAATTATATACATTAAAATGATAGTCAGTTTTTTCAGGCCAATGGACATTCCTTACTTACAAAATGTTAATATTAAAAAATGTGACATTTTTTCCAGAAAAAAAAATCACATACTTAATATATAGTCATTATATCTGACATTTACTCCAAAGCTAAAGGTGCTAAATGCAGAGTGATGAGCTTTTCAGGTATTTTATTTGAAAAAGGATATGTTTCAATTTCAATCATTGCCTGATGTTCAGAAAACCATAGAAGATTAAAAAAAAATATAGAAAAAATATTACCTTTGCATGTCAGGCTCTACTCCATCTTCTCAAGAGAAGGTGTAAGTCAGTTAGTCTGACAGAAGATTACAGGCAAGAACCCTTACTAAAAATATGTTTTTTCACCCAAATATCTCTGTAGGCTAAAAAAAGTAGTCCATTCCTCCATCTTCCATGCTGTATTTTGGCTTTTCTAATTAACAGTAACAGGCTTGCCTACATGTATTAAGTCCATCAAGTCTTCTTCATATTGAAACTTTTTCAGATAAAACACATCCTTCCTGTTTCTACTCATCCTCCCCCTCCCCCTGTAAAGTGATCGGGATGCTAGCAATACTACTATATTATAAGGAAAGGACCTTCAGGACATGTAGCAAAAAACCCCAAACCACGTATTAAGTGGCTGACTTGGTGAACTTTGTGTTCCAAAGTTCCAAACTTCAAAATATTAATTTTTTTATTGACAGGTTTATAATTATTTTTTCATTTGTGTTTAAATCCCCAGACCCATGCTGTACAAGCAGTTGTGGGGACCAGCTGCTAGAGCAATATATATTTAAGCATCCCTTTCCTGAGAAAATTCTAGAGAGTTAGGAAATTATTCTAGTCTTTACTAGAAAGAAGTAAATATTTGACTTAAGGTTTCTGATTTTAAAAACAAAGAGAAAAATAAAACTACACAAAAACATAAAACAAAAAATAAACAATAACCACTACACTTGTTTAGAAAATTTGATCTTAAAATTATTCTCAAACTATACCATCACTGTAAACCTTGCCTTCTGATACGCAAAAGCTTTCCTAAACATTAGACCTCAAATATCCTTCAAAGCCCTTTTTGCAGTCAGAGTAAAATCATTACCACTGGAATGGAAAACAGGTCTTTTACATTTCCCGAAAACACCGTAACATAAAGACAACTTCCATTTCATTTTGTACTGTTCTCTAGGATATGTGTTTGGTGGGTTGGTTGGCTTTTAAGCACTGTCAGACTATGTGGAAGCAGAGGTCTCTGCTTCCTTAGGGGTATATAGCCAAGGACCTTTTCATTGCAAAACAGAAAATAAGTAAAGGAGGAAACCATACACATGAACATACAGAGACAGAAACCTGACCAACAAATGATAAGTGAGGCAATAATGAGAAGCAAATTTGGTCATTTGTGCTCACTTGGTAAGGGTACTTGAACATGGAAATGTTGATTTCAGGAGGAAAACCCAATTCTTGTCAAATGGGATTGCAAGAAAATAAAGAACAAAATAAATGAACAAAATAAACAGGGATACAAAGTTGATGGGCAGACATAACAGAAAAAAGACAAGAAGCAAAACTGGCCTCATCAGTCACACTAACCTATGGGCTACCAAGGAATCAAGGAATGGTAGGCAAAATGGGACTTTACAGCTGACAGAGGTGCAAACCTTGGGGGGTCCAGGATGTTGGGTGACCAGTAAGACTGTGTAAACTGATGCAAGACTGTTGGGGAGAAGGAGACTGGGGAGGAACAAAGGGGAGGTAGGCAGAAGTGGGTACAAAAGGGGATGGGCAAGTATAAAATGGGTCGTTATCATGCTTGTCGAACTGAGACCTGCACCTAATCACTGGCATAAATTCAATTTGCCTTTTTCAATTATATCTCTATGTAATCTCTGTCCTGTGTCTGTGTGTGGTGCCAGGACTATTTAACAGCTTCTTGTGGACCGACATGAGTGGATTTGCCATCAGCAGCTGGAGCTAGACTGGTGTGTAGGTGTTCCTGGCCTGTGGTGTCAGCTACTGAAGTGAGTGAGTGCTCAAGCTCAGAGAATAGGGTGGGAATGGTGTATGTCCCAACAATCACCTTCTGAGGGGACCATGGTGTATGAAGCAAGTTAGGGGCTTAGTGCTGTTGGCTGGAGCAGGACCCCGAGTCACAATCCATGAGCTTGGATATATTTCCATTTTTTTTGTGAGTATGAGTTTTGCGATAGTGTACACTCAGTAATTTAGGGCACAACTCTTAAGGATTAACAGTTCTGTGTATTAACAGTATTAACAGTAACTGTGTAGTTAACAGTTCTTTGTAATGAGAGTTAATCATGCTGTATAGGAATGAAGCATGAAGCATGTTCTTAAAGAGCATTAATCGAAGAAAGCTTTGTTTTGAAGTTTAAAAACAGACAGATTTATCAGTCTTCTAAGCACACCTATTATGAATGGTCTCTGATTCTCTAACACACACAAATATATATGCATACATATTAATATGTATGTGTAAAACACATATTCATTTGCAACATTTCAACTACTGAAGAAAACGTACGCTTATTAGAAATGGGAAAAAAAAATTATAAAAAGATTGAATTTGATTCACTGTGTTTGGTAGATATAGGTTTGTGGTGGTGCATCCCCTTCCCTAACTTTATGGCACTCAGTGCTTTGCTAATTCACCCCCAACACCTGGCCACATAACAGTACAATGAACCGGAACATTATGTCAGCACATTAATACTTGGGACACATAATGGCCCAACATAAAAGAAAGAAAAAAAATGAAGAGTAATGGATCAAAATGCTATGGCAACCTGGCTCCCGTGAATCCTATCACTTGTAAGCAATGGAGGTAATCCATCTCTCCTGCAATATATGGATCATGACCCAAAGAGGGGGTGATACCAGAACTTCAAGATCTCACAAGCTCTGGGCTTTTCGACTAGTGGGAACAACCAGAATATCTCATTGTCTGAGTTGTGCTGGAGTGGAAAAGTATCTGGTGAAAGTCAGTTACCTCAGATCTTATAAGTAGCAATTCTAGTAAGACCCTTTCAGCACTTCTGAACCACAGCAGTCTGTGACCAACATCTCCCCTGAGGTGGGATGCTGGTCAGGCAGACACCTTGATGAGTAAAAGGCCAGGTCAAATTAACCCCCCGGAATGTCAGTTATCACCTGCTATGGAATGCCAATTCACTGCAAGTATTTACTCCAAACTCAAGAATAGGAATTTTTGACTATAGACTAGGCTCTCATTCATCCACCTATCTATCCATGTGTCTATAATACAAACATTAGCTTTTACAAGTATTCTTATACTTTACTGGATCCAACTACTTTCTATCCATTTCTCTTGTGTGTGCATAAAAAGGGGTACCTGTCAGCTTTTTGGATCTGTCTGATGCAAAGGGATCTTTGGTCCTAGTGGTTAAAAACTTGTGTATGGGTGTGTGTGTGACCTCTCATTGATTTAGGATGCCTTATAGTAAGTTAGTGTGACTTTTGAAATTTTTGAATCTGTAATTAAGTTGCTGTTCAATTCTTTTCCTAAATCATTCTGTAAATCTTTAAATTGGTTAATGATTGAGTGCTACTAAAATTCTACCTCTTGATCTGCCTCAAGTCATTAACAAATTTTGAACTGCTGCTAAATCATAACCATAAATATTATACATATTTATATGTATAAATATTCACATCCACAACAAAGTTTTTCTTCCCTTCCAAAAAAAAAAAACCCTTCCTAACCAACCAGCAATCAAACAGACTAAAAGCAGTACAGAATGAAACCTATCCCAATGATTATACTCATTATTTATGAAGAGTAAATCTGGACTTCTTTCTAAACTATTGATGTAGAGCTCAGAATTTTCTCTCACTGTATTTGCATCTTTCATTTTTTATTGACAAAACACCAGCTCTGCAGACAGAAGCAATACTGTTCTAACTGCAATATTAAATGCTGCGCTAAAAAATGCTGTACTCCTTATGCTTTTTTAAAATTTCATTTGACAAGAGCTTTCTCTACTTTCTGATAAAAAGTATTCCACTATCATCAATCTTTTTCTTCTTAATCAGAATAACTGCAAGGATTATTTATTCCAGGATTTTGGCTGTGCATTAATTGTCATGGATGCAAGGGTTACACAAAATCTCTAAAATTTCATTTGCAAGAAGAACTCCACAATTTTGTTTGCAGGGATTAAAAGTAAACCCTCTCCTGAAGGTTCATTCTGAGGTTCAATTGCAGGTTACATTCACAATTTTGTCTTGTTAGTTTTAATTTAGCCACCATTCCATTGCTGGCTTGTTCTGGTATCTGCAAAGAAAAGATTAGCAGTGCTCAAAAATGCATACAGCTTTGCGAAAACAAATGCATGCTTTGAATGAGCTTTTTCCGTTAGTGGTTGAGTACAGCACAGTGAGTAGGAACACCACAAGAAAAGGTAGCTAGTAATAATTTCATGTACTTGTTCTGTTTCTTGGTAAACGCAATATGCAAAAATGAAAAATGTTATTCAATGAAGCTGCAAAGCTACAACAAGGGACAACGTGAAATTGTACTGCTCCCAGGATTTACTTCAGGATATATTCTGAATCAAATCAGTTCAATGCTTCAAGGAGAGCAAATCAGTTTAGTCACTATACTACCCAGGGGAAGAATCTGGCATATGTTATCCCAGATATTCTGGCTGTGAATACAAAATGTAGGTACAGATAAACCTAACACCCTCTTCAGACCTTATAACAGAAAAAAAAAAAAAATTCTGCTACTCTGAAGTATAAACAGTAAAATGTCTACTTTTATTTTAAGCTGAAAATATATTTTACTCTGTAATTTTCCAATTTTCTCTTGATGCTCTCACCATCACTCTCTGTACTGGGTCTCATGGGGAAAGGGTTACTTGTTCCCAGGATCTATCAGGGACCCAGGTATTCCATCCCATGTGAGCCACACGCAGGGGGATGGCCAGAGTGAGCCGAGGAGGAAGAGGGACAGGAAGTGGGAAAAGAAGAGGAAGTCCCCCCAGGGGGAGGAGGAGCAGGAGAGCAGGGTGCTTGGGTGCATCCTGGGTGGGCAAGTGGCGGTATCGTAATTGAGGTTGTATACTCCTCTGTCAGTGTTATTGTTGTTATTTCTTGTGCCCTTTGCTGTTCTGTTAAATTGCCTTTGTCTCAACCCACGAGTTTTGCCTTTTTCTTTCAATTTTCCCCTCCCAGCTGTAGTGGCGGTGGGGGCTCTGGTCTGCGCGAGCAGCTGCCATGTGGTCCTTTGTTGCTGTCTGAGGCCAAACCATGACACTCTCCTTATTACTTTCTATTTCTACTAAAATATAGCATTGTGACATACCCATTTCTTGTACATGAGGCTATTCTAGTTCTTCCTTTTCTGTTCTGTGTATAACTTAATTTAGGCAACAATGTCAGCCTGAGATTGTTATTTTATCCTACTCCAATCCTGTACCATCTCTATATACCTACTGTGCTGATTTATCTGAGTTCTCTAATTCTTCTCTCATAAGCATGATAGAAAGAGATGTTAACAAAGTAAAGAACATGATGCTTACATGACTAGTTATATCATTTTCTGTTTATAGTCCAGAGCTAAGCATAATTAAAATTCAGTATTAGAAAATATCCTATCATCAATATTGATGTGACTTTCTGCATATTTGCTCTCAGATACAGATCAGTAGTAAATACCAAATTCACAACCATTTTAAGACCATTTTATTACTTGCTGCAGGATTCATTGCATCAATATTCTCAATTCCAAAGATGGGCTCTGTGGTTTTTCTTTTCCAGTTGGACCCAAGTTCAGCTTGTCTACAAGCCTTTCTTCAGTGAGGTCTGAAATTTCCCTGAGGAATACATGAATTCCATTGTTCTTAGAATAGCTCTGTTGCCTCAGGGCAAAAAAAAAATAATACCCATGTACCTGACGCCCATGCCAGTGCTGCTAACACTACATTCATTTACATCTCTGAGACAGCCTAAACTTTGCCTATATTTTAGACAGCTAACACACAAAATCCCATTGATCTTATCACCAGTTCAGCTGAATCAGTGCTAATTGAGCTGTTGGTAGATGCTTTGAAGGCTTGTGAAGGCTACGGATTCTGTCTGTACTAGCAGCCTTACAGCTGCTTTTGGAACAGCTGAAGCAGCACTAGCTCTGAAGAGCTCTCTTGCTGCAGTACCTGAGTGCACAAAAGGCCCGAGGGTGATTATATCTGGTACTAAACACTGAAAATGAGATAGCGTTTCATTAGATTCAGCAACAAATATTTAAATGCTGTTTGCTGCTGTAAGATAAAGTTGAACTTCACTGGAGATAAAATTCTGCACAAAAGCCAGGTGCCTGATCAAGCAGGAGAGAAAAGTAGATGGACACTGGGATGTTTCAAAATTATTAGCACAGAGTACAATTCAGATTATTACTGCTCTTTTCAGCAGTAGATACATTAACTCTCCAGGGTAGCAATACTGCAGAGGTGCAAGGATCTCCAGATGTTGTTGCTCTTGTATAAATCTCATTCATAAGACCATTTTGCCACACTGTTTATCATCCTGATGGTAATGACCTCTGACTGCTCTGAGTAAGAATAAAACCAAGACACAAAGCCAGAGGGGAGAAAAATATATATTATAGTAACTTCCTACACCCCTTCTTGAATTTAGAGAAACACAGCTAAACTCTTTGTTTTCATCTTTAGAGAGTTCAAGTAGCATTATCTAATTAGCTTAAATACCACCCTCTTAATGGACTTCTTATTAACTGGAAAATAGAACTTGCCTTCTGTGTACTAGTGCCTCTTGCCCAGTAAATACTCCAAGAAAAACAGAGGTGATTGCAACCTTTTTAATCTTACCAAACTAATGATAAAACATATCACAGGGGTGCAAGTTTTCTTGATCTTGTGTAAATTATTGTAAAATTATTATAAATGTCTACATTAAAGCTACATAATTTTACTGTTAAGTAGGATGCAGCAAGAGTGAAGTACGGAAGGAATACCAACAACAACCTTCTTTTTATCTCCCCAACACAAATTTTCTACTTCTAACTCTATTTTATGGAATAGACAAAATAGCGTTATCATGAGTTATTGTTAAATTGACTGTGATAACTCATATAGTAACTATGCTATTACAGCTTGCCATTACAGCAGTTACACACCCTGCCATGATCTACCATCTATTGAAATATAATTTAGAAAACCAATGACAGATAAACAATGTATCTAGCCAAACTGTTCAAGAGTGAAGGGCTAAACTACACATGCAAAAAAAAATAGCATCATAAACAATGTTGGAGGAAGCTGGATACTCTAAACCTTTACACTCTTTATAGGTATAATCAAACTTTTGAAACTAAGGGACAGGTTTCAAACCACCAAGAAATATTCGTTTGTCAAGAATGAAGGTGGTAGCAAAACTCACTCCAACTTCAGTCATCATAATTTCCTCCAAGTGCTCCCATGTAAGATGGCTCATGGCAATTATAGAATCATAGAATCATCTGGGCCGGAAGGCACCTTCAAAAGTCATCTAGTACAACCCCGCCACAGTCACAGTGACACCTCCAACTAGACCAGGCTGCCCAGGGCCTCGTCAAGCCTCACTTTGAATGTCTCCAGGGAAAGGACCTCAACCACCTCCCGGGGAAGTTGTTCCAGTGCTCCACCACCCTCATAATAAAGAACTTGTTCCTAATGTCTAATCTAAATCTGCTCTTCTCCAGTTTAAACCCATTAGCCCTTGTTCTGTCATTGCCGGCCTTTGTGAACAGACTCTCCCCAGCTTTCCTGTAGGCCACCCTCAGGTATTGGAAGGCTGCTATTAGATCTCCACAGAGCCTCCTCTTCTCCAGGCTGAACAACCCCAGCTCCCTCAGCCTATCCTTGTAGCAGAGGTGTTCCAAGCCCCTAATCATTTTAGTGGCCCTCTTCTGGACCTGTTCCATCAGGTCTATGTCCTTCTTTTATTGAGGGCTCCAGACCTGCACACAGTACTCCAGATGA